>JANSTR010225030.1:0-23281 GCA_025434805.1 Antipathozoanthus remengesaui | reverse complement strand
CTGAGTGAGTGAGTGATCCCCTGAACGAGTCCGTCCCACAGCGACTGAGTGAGTGAGTAACCCCCGAGCGAGTCTGTCCCACAGCGACTGAGTAAATGAGTGATCCCCTGAACGAGTTCGTCCCACAGCGACTGAGTGAGTGAGTGATCCCCTGAGCGAGTCCGTCGCCCCGCGACTGAGTGAGTGAGTGACACCTGAACGAGTCCATCCCCAGCGACTGAGTGAGTGAGTGATCTCCTGAACGTTTACGTCCCCAGCGACTGAGTGAGTGAGTGACCCCCTGAACGAGTCCGTCCCCCAGCGACTGAGTGAGTGAGTAACCCCCCGAGCGAGTCTGTCCCACAGCGACTGAGTAAGTGAGTGATCCCCTGAACGAGTCCGTCCCACAGCGACTGAGTGAGTGAGTGATCCCCTGAACGAGTCCATCCCCAGCGACTGAGGGAGTGAGTGACCCCCTGAACTAGTCCGCCTCCAGCGACTGAGTGAGTGAGTGACCCCGTGAGCGAGTCCGTCGCCCTGCGACTGAGTGAGTGAGTGACCCCTTGAACAAGTCCGTCCCCCAGCGACTCAGTGAGTGAGTGACTTCCTGAGCGAGTCCGTCGCCCTGCGACTTGAGTGAGTGAGTGTCCCCTGAACGAGTCCTTCCCCCAACTACTGAGTGATTGAGTGACCCCCTGAACGAGTCCCTCCCCCAGCGACAGCGACTAAGTGAGCGAGTGACTGACCGCCTGAACGAGTCCTTACCTCAGCGACTGAGTGAGTGAGTGATCCCCTGAACGTTTACGTCCCCAGCGACTGACTGAGTGAGTGAGTGACCCCCTGAACGAGTCCGTCCCCCAGCGACTGAGTAAGTGAGTAACCCCCCGAGCGAGTCTGTCCCACAGCGACTGAGTGAGTGAGTGATCCCCTGAACGAGTCCGTCCCACAGCGACTGAGTGAGTGACCCCCTGAACGAGTCCGTCCCTCAGCGACTGAGTGAGTGAGTGAGTGACCGCCTGAACGAGTCCTTGCCTCAGCGACTGAGTGAGTGAGCGAGTCCGTCAACCAGCGACTGAGTAAGTCAATGACCCCCTCAACGAGTCAATCCCCCAGCGACTGAGTGAGTGAGTGACCCTTTGAACAAGTCCGTCCCCCAGCGACTGAGTGAGTGAGTGACTTCCTGAACTAATCCGGCCGCCAGCGACTGAGTGAGTGAGTGCCTTCTGAACGAGTCCGTCCGCCAGCAACCAAGTGAGTGCGTGAGTGACCCCTTGAGCGAGTCCGTCTCCCAGCGACGGAGTGAGTGAGTGACTCCCTGAACGAGTCCGCTCCCCAGCGACTGAGTGAGTAAGTGAGTGACCCCTTGAACGAATCCGTGTCACAGCGACTGAGTGAGCACCTCCCTGAACGAGTCCGTCCGCAGTGACTGAGGGAGTGAGTGACCCCCTGACCGAGTCCGTCCCCCAGGGGCTGAGTGAGTCAGTGACCCCCTGAACGAGTCAATCCGCCAGGGACTGAGTGAGTGAGTGACCCCCTGAACAAGTCCGTCCCCCAGCGACTGAGTGAGTGTGTGATCCCCTCAACGGGTCCGTCACCCAGCGAGTGAGTGAATGAGTGACCCCCTGAACTAGTCCGTCCGCCAGCAACTGAGTGAGTGCGTGAGTGACCCCTTGAGCGAGTCGGTCCCCCAGTTACTAAGTGAGTGAGTGATCCCTTGAACGAGTCCTTCCGCCAGCGACTGAGTGAGTGAATGAGTGACCCCTTGAACGAATCCGTGTCACAGCGACTGAGTGAGCGACTCCCTGAACGAGGCCGTCCGCAGTGACTGAGGGAGTGAGTGACCCCCTGAACGAGTCCGTCAACTAGGGACTGAGTTAGTCAGTGACCCCCTGAACGAGTCAATCCCCCAGTGACTGAGTGAGTGAGTGACTTCCTGAGCGAGTCCGTCTCCCTGCGACTGAGTGAGTGAGTGTCCCCTGAACGAGTCCTTCCCCCAACGACTGAGTGAGTGAGTGACCCCCTGAACGAGTCCCTCCCCCAGCGACTGAGTGAGTGAGTGATCCCCTGAACGAGTCCGTCCCCCAGCGACTGAGTGAGTGAGTGACTGACTGAACGAGTGCGGCCCAGAGCGACTTAGTGAGTGAGTGACCCCCTGAACGAGACCCTCCCCTAGCGATTGAGTGAGCGAGTGACCCCCTGAACGAGTCCGTACCAGAGCGACTGAGTCAGTGAGTGATCCCTTGAGCGAGTTCGTCCCACTGCGGCTGAGTGAGTGAGTGATCCCCTGAACGTTTCCGTCCCCAGCGACTGAGTGAGTGAGTGACCACCTCAAGGAGTCCGTCCGCCAGCGACTTAGCGAGTGAGCGATCCCCTGAACGAGTCCGTCTCACAGCGACTGAGTGAGTTGAGTCATGTTCTGAACGAGTCCGTGCCCTAGCGACTGAGTAAGTGAGTGACCCCCTGAACGAGTCCGTTCCACAGCGACTGAGTGAGTGATCCCCTTAGCGAGTCCGTCCCACTGCGACTGAGAGAAGGAGTGATCCCCTGAACGAGTCCGTCCCACAGCGTTTGAGTGAACGAGTGACCCCCTGAACGAGTCCGTCCCCAAGCGACTGCCTGATCCCCTGAACGTATCCGTCCCCAGCTACTGAGTGACTGAGTAACCCCCTGAACGAGTGCGTTCCCCAGCGACTGAGTGAGTGAGTGACCCCCTGAACGAGTCCGTCCCCAGCGACTGACTGAGTGAGTGATGCCGTGAGCGAGTCCGTCTCCCAGCGACTGAGTGAGTGAGTGACCCCCTGAACGACTCCGTTCTCCAGCGACTGAGTGAGTGAGTGTCCGCCTGAACAGGTGATTCCCCCAGCAATTGAGTGAGTGAATGACCTTCTGAAGTAGTCCGTCTCACAGCGACTGAGTGAGTGACTGATCCCCTGAACGAGTCCGTCCCAGAGCGACTGAGTAAGTGACCCCGTGAACGAGTCCGTTCCCCACCGACTCAGTGAGTGAGTGTCCGCCTGAACGAGTCCTTCGCCCAGCGACTGAGTGAGTGAGTGACTTCCTGAGCGAGTCTGTCCTTCAGCGACTGAGTGAGTGACTGACCCCCTGAGCGAGTCCGTCGTCCTGCGACTGAGTAAGTGAGTGTCCCCTGAACGAGTCCTTCCCCTAACAACTGAGTGAGTGACGGACCCCCTGAACGAGTCCGTCCCTTATCGACTGAGTGAGTGAGTGGTCCCCTGAGCGAGTCCGTTTCCCAGCGAGTGATGGAGTAAGTGACCCCGTAAACGAGTCCGTTCCCCAGCGACTGAGTGAGTGAGTGACCCCCTGAACGAGTCCGTTCCCCATCGACAGAGTGAATGAGTGACCCCTGAACGAGTCCGTCTCCTAGCGACTGAGTGAGTGACTCATCCCTTGAGCGAGTCCGTCCCCCAGCGACGAAGTGAGTGAGTGATCCTCTGAACGAGTCCGTACCACAGTGACTGAGTGAGTGAGTCATCTTCTAAACGAGTCCCTACCCCAGCGACTGAGTGAGTGAGTGAACCCCTGAACGAGTCCGTCCCCCATCGACAGAGTGAATGATTGACCCCCTGAACGAGTCCGTCTCCCAGAGACTGAGTGAGTGAGTCACCCCTTGAGCGAGTCCGTCCCCCAGCGACTAAGTGAGTGAGTGATCCTCTGAACGAATCCGTAGCACAGCGACTGAGTGATCCCCTTAGCGAGTCCAAACCACCTGCGACTCAGTGATTGAGTGATCCCCTGAACGAGTCCGTCATCCAGGGACGGAGTGAGTGAGTGACCCCTTGAGCGAGTTTGTGTCCCAGCAACTGAGTTAGTGACCCCCTGAACGAGTCCTTCCCCCAGCGACTGAGTGAGTGACCTCCTGAGCGAGTGCGTCCCTTAGCGACTAAGTGAATGAGTGACCCCGTGAGGGAGTGCTGCCCTGAGCGACTTAGTGAGTGAGTGACCCCCTGAACAAGTCCGTCCGCCAGCGACTGCGTGAAAGAGTGATACCATAAAGGAGTCAGTCCCACAGCGACTGAGTAAGTGAGTCATCTTCCGAACGAGTCCTTCGGCTAGCGACTGAGTGAGTGAGTGACCCCCTGAATGAGTCTGTCCCACAGCGACTTTTGTGAGTGATCCCCTTAGCGAGTCCGTACCCAGCGACTGAGTGACTCAGTGATCCCGTGAACGTATCCATCCCTAGCGACTGAGTGACTTAGTGATCCCTTGAACGAGTGCGTTCCCCAGCGACTGAGTGAGTGAGTGACCCACTGAACGAGTCCGTCCCACAGCGACTGAGTGAACGAGTGACTCCCTGAACGAGTCCGTCGCGCAGCGACTGACTGACTGAGTGATCCCCTGAACGTATCCGTCCCCAGCTACTAAGTGTCTGAGTGACCCCCTGAATGAGTGCGTTCACCAGCGACTGAGTAAGTGAGTGACCTCCTTAACGAGTCCGTCCCCCAGGGACTGAGTCAGTGAGTGACCCCCTGAGCGAATTCGTCCCATAACGACTGAATGAATGAGTGATCCCCTGAACGAGTCCGTCCCGCATCGACGGAGTGAATGATTGACCCCCTGAACGAGTTCGTCTTCCAGCGACTGAGTGAGTGAGTCACCCCTTGAGCGAGTCCGTCTCCCAGCGACTGAGAGAGTGACTGATCCTCTGAACGAGTCCGTACCACAGTGACAGAGTGACTGAGTCATCTTCTAAACGAGGCCGTCCCCCAGCGACTAAGTGAGTGAGTGATCCTCTGAACGAGTCCGCACCACAGCGACTGAGTGAGTGATCCCCTTAGCGAGTCCGTCCCACAGCGACTCAGTGATTGAGTGACCCCCTGGACTAGTCGGTTCCCCATCGACAAAGTGAATGAGTGTCCCCCTCAACGACTCCGTCTCCCAGCGACTGAGTGGGTGAGTCACCCCTTGAGCGAGTTCGTCCCCTAGCGACTGAGTGAGTGAGTGACCCCCTGAAAGAGTGCGTCCCCCAGCGACTGAGTGAGTGAGTGACCCCGTGAGCGAGTGCTGCCCAAAGTGACGTAGTGAGTGAGTGATCCCCTTAGCGAGTCCATCGCACAGCGACTGAGTGAGGAAGTGATCCCCTGAACGAGTCCGTCCTTCAGCGAATGAGTGAGTGAGTGACCCCCTGAACGAGTCCGTCCCACAGCAACTGAGTGACTGAGTGAGTCAGTGATCCCCTGAACGAGTCCGTCCCACACTGACTGAGTGAGTGAGTCACCCCTTGAACGAGTCCCTCCGCCAGCGACTGAGTGAGTGAGTGACCCCCTGAACGAGTCCGTCCCACAGCAACTTTTTGAGTGAGTGATCTTTTGAGCGTGTTCGCCCCACTGAGGCTTAGTGAGTGAGTGATCCCCTGAACGTTTCCGTCCCCAGCGACTGAGTGAGTGAGTGAGCACCTGAACGAGTCCGTCCCCCAGCGACGTAGTGAGTGAACGATGCCCTAAACGAGTCTGTCCCCGAGGGACGGAGTGACTGAGTGATCCCCTTAACGAGTCCGACCTCCAGCTTGTGAATGAGTGAGTGACTCCCCGAGCTTGTCCGTCCCACAGCGATTAAGTAATTGAGTGACCTTCTGAACGAGTCCATCCGCCAGCGAGTGAGTGAGTGAGTGACCCCCTGAACGAGTCCATCCCACAGCAACTTTGTGAATGAGTGATCCCTTGAGCGTGTTCGTCCCACTGCCGCTAAATGAGTGAGTGATCCCCTGAACGTTTCCATCCCCAGCGACTGATTGAGTGAGTGACCACCTGAAGGAGTCCGTCCCCCAGCGACTTAGTGAGTTTGCGATCCCCTGAACGAGTCCGTCCCCCAGCGACGGAGTGAGTGAGTGATCCCCTGAACGAGTCCGTTTTCCAGCGAGTGAGTGTGTGAGTGACCCCTTAAGCGAGTCCGTGGCTTTGCGACTGAGTGAGTGAGTGATCCCCTCAACGAGTCTGTCCTCCAGCGAGTGAGTGCGTGAGTGACCCTCTGAGCGAGTCTGTCGCCGAGCGACTGCGTCAGTGAGTGACCCCCTGAACGATTTCGTCCCACTGCGACTGAGTGAGTGATCCCCTGAGCGAGTCCGTCCCACAGCGACTGAGTGAGGCACTGATCCCCTGAACGAGTCCGTCCCACAGCGAATGAGTGAATGAGTGACCTCCTGAACGAGTCCTTCCCCAAGCGAATGAGTGAGTGAGTGAACCCCTGAAGGAGTCCTTCCCCAAGCGACTGAGTGAGAGAGTGATCTCCTGAGAGAGTCCGTCCCCCTGCGACTAAGGAAGAGAGTAACCCCCCGAGCGAGTCCGTCCCCAGTGACTGAGGGAGTGAGTGACCCCTTGAACGAGTCCGTCCTTCAGCGACTGAGTGAGTGAGTAGCCCCCCGAGCGAGTCCGTCCCTCAGCGACTGAGTGAGTGAGTGACCCCCTGAACGAGTCCGTCCCACAGCGACTGAGTGAGTGACCCCGCGAACAAGTCCGTTCCCCAGCCACTGATTGAGTGAGTTTCCGCCTGAGCGAGTCTGTCGCCCAGCGACTGAGTGAGTGAGTGACCCCCTGAGCGAGTCCGTACTTCAGCGACTGAGTGAGTGAGTGACCCCCTGAGCAAGTCCGTTGTCCTGCGACTGAGTGAGTGAATGTCCCCTGAACGAGTCCTTCCCTCAGCGAATGAGTGAGTGAGTGACCCCCTGAACGTTTCCATCCCCAGCAACTGAGTGACTGAGTTACCACCTGAACGAGTCCGTCTTTCAGCGACTGAGTGAGTGAGTCGCCCCTTGAGCGAGTCCGTCCCCCAGCGACTGAGTGAGTGAGTGACCCCCTGAAAAAGTCCGTCTCCGAGCAACTGAGTGACTGAGTGATCACCTGAACGTATCCCTCCCCAGCGACTGAGTGAATGTGTGACCCCTAGAAAGAATGCGTCCCCCAGCGACTTAGTGACTAAGTGATCCCCTGAACATATCCGTCCCCAGCGACTGAGTGAGTGAGTGTCCCCTGAACGAGTCCTTTTCTCTGCGAGCGAGTGAATGAGTGACCCCCTGAACGAGTCCGTCCCACGGCGACTGAGTGAGTGAAACCTTTAGCGAGTCCGCCCCACAGCGACTGAGTGAGTGAGTGACCCCCTGAGCGAATTCGTCTCCCAGCGACTGAGTGAGTGAGTAAACCCCCTCAACGAGTCCGTCCCCCATCGACAGTGTCAATGAGTGAATTCCCTGAACGAGTCCGTCTTCCAGCGACTGAGTGAGTGAGTAACCTCTTGAACAGGTCCCTCCCCCAGCGACTGAGTGAGTGAGTGATCCTCTGAACGAGTCCGTACGACAGCGACTGAGTGAGTGATCCCCTTAGCAAGTCCGTCCCAGAGCGACTGAGTGATTGAGTGACCCCCTGGACGAGTCCGTGTCCCAGCGACTGAGTGAGTGAGTGACCCCTGAGCTAGTCCGTCCCCAGCGACTGACCGAGTGAGTGACCCTTTAAACGAGTCCGTTCCCCACCGATTGAGTGAGTGCGTGACCCCCTGAAGGAGTCCGTTGACCAGCAACTGAGGAAGTGAGTGAACCCTGAGCTAGTCCGTCCCCAGCGATTGAAGGAGTGAGTGATCCCCTGAACGAGTCTCTCCCACAGCGACTGAGTGAATGAGTGACCCCTTGAACGAATCCTTCCCCGAGCGACTGAGTGAGTGACTGTCTCCCTGAACAAGTCCGTCCCCCTGCTACTGAGTGAGTGAGTGATCCCCTGACCGAGTTCGTCCCACAGCGACTGAGTGAGTGAGTGATCCCTTGAGCGAGGTCGTCCCACTGCGGCTCAGTGAGTGAGTGATCCCCTGAACGTTTCCGTCCCCAGCGGCTGAGTTAGTGAGTGACCACCTGAAGGAGTCCGTCCGCCAGCGACTTAGCGAGTGAGCGATCCCCTGAACGAGTCCGTCTCACAGCGACTGAGTGAGTGAGTCATGTTCTGAACGAGTCCGTGCCCTAGCGACTGAGTAAGTGAGTGACCCCCTGAACGAGTCCGTCCCACAGCGACTGAGTGAGTGATCCCCTTAGCGAGTCCGTCTTACAGCGACTGAGTGAAGGAATGATCCCCTGAACGAGTCCGTCCCCCAGCGACTGACTGATCCCCTGAACGTATCCATCCCCAGCTACTGAGTGACTGAGTGACCCCCTGAACGAGTGCGTTTCCCAGCGACTGAGTGAGTGAGTTACCCCCTGAACGAGTCCGTCCCCAGCGACTGACTGAGTGAGTGATGGCGTGAGCGAGTCCGTCTCCCAGCGATTGAGGAAGTGAGTGACCCCTGAGCAAGTCCGTCCCCAGCGAATGAGGGAGTGAGTCACCACTTGAACGAGTCCGTACCACAGTGACTGAGTGAGTGAGTCATCTTCTAAACGAGTCCGTCCCCCAGCGAATGAGTGAGTGAGTGATCCTCTAAACGAGTTCGTACCACAGTGACTGAGTGAGTGAGTCATCTTCTAAACGAGTCCGTCCCCCAGCGACTGAGTGAGTGAGTAACCCTCCGAGGGAGTCCGTCCCAAGTAACTAAAGGAGTGAGTGACCTTCTGAACGAGTCCGTCCTTCAGCGACTGAGTGAGTGAGTAACCCCCGAGCGAGTCCGTCCCACAGCGACTGAATGAGTGAGTGACCCCCTGAAGGAGTCCGTTTCCCAGCGACTGAGTGAGTGAGTGTCCGCCTGAACGAGTGCTTCCCCGAGCAATTGAGTGAGTGAATGACCTTCTGAAGTAGTTCGTCCCACAGCGACTGAGTGAGTGAGTGATCTCCTGAACGAGTCCGTCCCAGAGCGACTGAGTGAGTGACCCCGTGAACGAGTCCGTTCCCCACCGACTCAGTGAGTGAGTGTCCGCCTGAACGAGTCCTTCGCCCAGCAACTGAGTGAGTGAGTGACCCCCTGAGCGAGTCCGTCCTTCAGCGACTGAGTGAGTGACTGACCCCCTAAGCGTGTCCGCCGTCCTGCAACTGAGTAAGTGAGTGTCCCCTGAACGAGTCCTTCTCCCAGCGACTGAGTGAGTGACTGACTCCCTGAACGAGTCCGTCCACCATCGACTGAGTGAGTGAGTGGTCCCCTGAGCGAGTCCGTTTCCCAGCGAGTAAGTGACTAAGTGACCCCCTGAACGAGTCCATCCCACCGCGACTGAGTTAGTGAGTTATTCCCCGAGCGAGTCCGTCCCACACTGACTGAGCGAGTGAGTGACCACCTGAACGAGTCCCTCCCACAGCAACTTTGTCAGTGAATGATCCCTATAGGGAGTTCGTCCCACTGCGGCTGAGTGAGTGAGTGATTCCCTGAACGAGTCCGTCCCCCATCGACAGAGTGAATGAGTGAACCCCTGAACGAGACCGTCTTCTAGCGACTGAGTGAGTGAGTCACACCTTGTGCGAGTCCGTACCCCAGCGACTGAGTGAGTGAGTGATCCTCTGAACGAGTCCGTACCACAGCGACTGAGTGAGTCATCCCCTTAGAGAGTCCGTCCCACAGCGACTCAGTGATTGAGTGACCCCCTGCACTTGTCGGTCCCCCATCTGAGTGACCCCCTGAAAGAGTGCGTTCACCAGCGACTGAGTAAGTGAGTGACCCTCTGAACGTGTCCGTCCCCCAGGGACTGAGTCAGTGAGTGACCCCCTGAGCGAATTCGTCTCATAACGACTGAATGAATGAATGACCCCCTGAACGAGTCCTTCCCGCATCGACAGAGTGAATGATTGACCCCCTGAACGAGTCCATCTTCCTACGACTGAGTGAGTGAGTCACCCCTTGAGCGAGTCCGTTTCCCAGCGACTGAGTGAGTTAGTGATCCTCTGAACGAGTCCGTGCCACAATGACTGAGTGAGTGAGTCATCTTCTAAACGAGGCCGTCCCCCAGCGACTGAGTGAGTGAGTGATCCCCTTAGCGAGTCCATCGCACAGCGACTGAGTGAGGAAGTGATCCCCTGAACGAGTCCTTCTCCCAGCGAGTGAGTGAGTGAGTAACCCTTTTGAACAAGTCCTTCCCCCAGCGATTGAGTGAGTGAGTGACCCCCTGAACGAGTCCGTCCCACAGCGACTGAGTGAGTGATCCCCTTAGCGAGTCCGTGCCACAGCGACTGAGTGACGCAGTGATCCCCTAAACGAATCCGTCCTTCAGCAAATAAGTGAGTGAGTGACCCCCTGAACGAGTCCGTTTCCCAGCGACTGAATGAGTGAGTCACCCCTTGAGCGAGTCCGTCCCCCAGCTACTAAGTGAGTGAGTGATCCTCTGAAGGAGTCCGTACGACAGCGATTGAGTGAGTGATCCTTTTAGCGAGTCCGTCGCACAGCGACTCAGTGATTGAGTGACCACCTGGACTAGTCGGTCCCCCATCGACAAAGTGAATGAGTGACCCCCTCAACGACTCCGTCTCCCAGCGACTGAGTGGGTGAGTCACCCCTTGAGCGAGTTCGTCCCCTAGCGACTGAGTGAGTGAGTGACCCCCTGAAAGAGTGCGTCCCCCAGCGACTGAGTGAGTGAGTGACCCCGTGAGCGAGTGCTGCCCAAAGTGACGTAGTGAGTGAGTGATCCCCTTAGCGAGTCCATCGCACAGCGACTGAGTGAGGAAGTGATCCCCTGAACGAGTCCGTCCTTCAGCGAATGAGTGAGTGAGTGACCCCCTGAACGAGTCCGTCCCACAGCAACTGAGTGACTGAGTGAGTCAGTGATCCCCTGAACGAGTCCGTCCCACACTGACTGAGTGAGTGAGTCACCCCTTGAACGAGTCCCTCCGCCAGCGACTGAGTGAGTGAGTGACCCCCTGAACGAGTCCGTCCCACAGCAACTTTTTGAGTGAGTGATCTTTTGAGCGTGTTCGCCCCACTGAGGCTTAGTGAGTGAGTGATCCCCTGAACGTTTCCGTCCCCAGCGACTGAGTGAGTGAGTGAGCACCTGAACGAGTCCGTCCCCCAGCGACGTAGTGAGTGAACGATGCCCTAAACGAGTCTGTCCCCGAGGGACGGAGTGACTGAGTGATCCCCTTAACGAGTCCGACCTCCAGCTTGTGAATGAGTGAGTGACTCCCCGAGCTTGTCCGTCCCACAGCGATTAAGTAATTGAGTGACCTTCTGAACGAGTCCATCCGCCAGCGAGTGAGTGAGTGAGTGACCCCCTGAACGAGTCCATCCCACAGCAACTTTGTGAATGAGTGATCCCTTGAGCGTGTTCGTCCCACTGCCGCTAAATGAGTGAGTGATCCCCTGAACGTTTCCATCCCCAGCGACTGATTGAGTGAGTGACCACCTGAAGGAGTCCGTCCCCCAGCGACTTAGTGAGTTTGCGATCCCCTGAACGAGTCCGTCCCCCAGCGACGGAGTGAGTGAGTGATCCCCTGAACGAGTCCGTTTTCCAGCGAGTGAGTGTGTGAGTGACCCCTTAAGCGAGTCCGTGGCTTTGCGACTGAGTGAGTGAGTGATCCCCTCAACGAGTCTGTCCTCCAGCGAGTGAGTGCGTGAGTGACCCTCTGAGCGAGTCTGTCGCCGAGCGACTGCGTCAGTGAGTGACCCCCTGAACGATTTCGTCCCACTGCGACTGAGTGAGTGATCCCCTGAGCGAGTCCGTCCCACAGCGACTGAGTGAGGCACTGATCCCCTGAACGAGTCCGTCCCACAGCGAATGAGTGAATGAGTGACCTCCTGAACGAGTCCTTCCCCAAGCGAATGAGTGAGTGAGTGAACCCCTGAAGGAGTCCTTCCCCAAGCGACTGAGTGAGAGAGTGATCTCCTGAGAGAGTCCGTCCCCCTGCGACTAAGGAAGAGAGTAACCCCCCGAGCGAGTCCGTCCCCAGTGACTGAGGGAGTGAGTGACCCCTTGAACGAGTCCGTCCTTCAGCGACTGAGTGAGTGAGTAGCCCCCCGAGCGAGTCCGTCCCTCAGCGACTGAGTGAGTGAGTGACCCCCTGAACGAGTCCGTCCCACAGCGACTGAGTGAGTGACCCCGCGAACAAGTCCGTTCCCCAGCCACTGATTGAGTGAGTTTCCGCCTGAGCGAGTCTGTCGCCCAGCGACTGAGTGAGTGAGTGACCCCCTGAGCGAGTCCGTACTTCAGCGACTGAGTGAGTGAGTGACCCCCTGAGCAAGTCCGTTGTCCTGCGACTGAGTGAGTGAATGTCCCCTGAACGAGTCCTTCCCTCAGCGAATGAGTGAGTGAGTGACCCCCTGAACGTTTCCATCCCCAGCAACTGAGTGACTGAGTTACCACCTGAACGAGTCCGTCTTTCAGCGACTGAGTGAGTGAGTCGCCCCTTGAGCGAGTCCGTCCCCCAGCGACTGAGTGAGTGAGTGACCCCCTGAAAAAGTCCGTCTCCGAGCAACTGAGTGACTGAGTGATCACCTGAACGTATCCCTCCCCAGCGACTGAGTGAATGTGTGACCCCTAGAAAGAATGCGTCCCCCAGCGACTTAGTGACTAAGTGATCCCCTGAACATATCCGTCCCCAGCGACTGAGTGAGTGAGTGTCCCCTGAACGAGTCCTTTTCTCTGCGAGCGAGTGAATGAGTGACCCCCTGAACGAGTCCGTCCCACGGCGACTGAGTGAGTGAAACCTTTAGCGAGTCCGCCCCACAGCGACTGAGTGAGTGAGTGACCCCCTGAGCGAATTCGTCTCCCAGCGACTGAGTGAGTGAGTAAACCCCCTCAACGAGTCCGTCCCCCATCGACAGTGTCAATGAGTGAATTCCCTGAACGAGTCCGTCTTCCAGCGACTGAGTGAGTGAGTAACCTCTTGAACAGGTCCCTCCCCCAGCGACTGAGTGAGTGAGTGATCCTCTGAACGAGTCCGTACGACAGCGACTGAGTGAGTGATCCCCTTAGCAAGTCCGTCCCAGAGCGACTGAGTGATTGAGTGACCCCCTGGACGAGTCCGTGTCCCAGCGACTGAGTGAGTGAGTGACCCCTGAGCTAGTCCGTCCCCAGCGACTGACCGAGTGAGTGACCCTTTAAACGAGTCCGTTCCCCACCGATTGAGTGAGTGCGTGACCCCCTGAAGGAGTCCGTTGACCAGCAACTGAGGAAGTGAGTGAACCCTGAGCTAGTCCGTCCCCAGCGATTGAAGGAGTGAGTGATCCCCTGAACGAGTCTCTCCCACAGCGACTGAGTGAATGAGTGACCCCTTGAACGAATCCTTCCCCGAGCGACTGAGTGAGTGACTGTCTCCCTGAACAAGTCCGTCCCCCTGCTACTGAGTGAGTGAGTGATCCCCTGACCGAGTTCGTCCCACAGCGACTGAGTGAGTGAGTGATCCCTTGAGCGAGGTCGTCCCACTGCGGCTCAGTGAGTGAGTGATCCCCTGAACGTTTCCGTCCCCAGCGGCTGAGTTAGTGAGTGACCACCTGAAGGAGTCCGTCCGCCAGCGACTTAGCGAGTGAGCGATCCCCTGAACGAGTCCGTCTCACAGCGACTGAGTGAGTGAGTCATGTTCTGAACGAGTCCGTGCCCTAGCGACTGAGTAAGTGAGTGACCCCCTGAACGAGTCCGTCCCACAGCGACTGAGTGAGTGATCCCCTTAGCGAGTCCGTCTTACAGCGACTGAGTGAAGGAATGATCCCCTGAACGAGTCCGTCCCCCAGCGACTGACTGATCCCCTGAACGTATCCATCCCCAGCTACTGAGTGACTGAGTGACCCCCTGAACGAGTGCGTTTCCCAGCGACTGAGTGAGTGAGTTACCCCCTGAACGAGTCCGTCCCCAGCGACTGACTGAGTGAGTGATGGCGTGAGCGAGTCCGTCTCCCAGCGATTGAGGAAGTGAGTGACCCCTGAGCAAGTCCGTCCCCAGCGAATGAGGGAGTGAGTCACCACTTGAACGAGTCCGTACCACAGTGACTGAGTGAGTGAGTCATCTTCTAAACGAGTCCGTCCCCCAGCGAATGAGTGAGTGAGTGATCCTCTAAACGAGTTCGTACCACAGTGACTGAGTGAGTGAGTCATCTTCTAAACGAGTCCGTCCCCCAGCGACTGAGTGAGTGAGTAACCCTCCGAGGGAGTCCGTCCCAAGTAACTAAAGGAGTGAGTGACCTTCTGAACGAGTCCGTCCTTCAGCGACTGAGTGAGTGAGTAACCCCCGAGCGAGTCCGTCCCACAGCGACTGAATGAGTGAGTGACCCCCTGAAGGAGTCCGTTTCCCAGCGACTGAGTGAGTGAGTGTCCGCCTGAACGAGTGCTTCCCCGAGCAATTGAGTGAGTGAATGACCTTCTGAAGTAGTTCGTCCCACAGCGACTGAGTGAGTGAGTGATCTCCTGAACGAGTCCGTCCCAGAGCGACTGAGTGAGTGACCCCGTGAACGAGTCCGTTCCCCACCGACTCAGTGAGTGAGTGTCCGCCTGAACGAGTCCTTCGCCCAGCAACTGAGTGAGTGAGTGACCCCCTGAGCGAGTCCGTCCTTCAGCGACTGAGTGAGTGACTGACCCCCTAAGCGTGTCCGCCGTCCTGCAACTGAGTAAGTGAGTGTCCCCTGAACGAGTCCTTCTCCCAGCGACTGAGTGAGTGACTGACTCCCTGAACGAGTCCGTCCACCATCGACTGAGTGAGTGAGTGGTCCCCTGAGCGAGTCCGTTTCCCAGCGAGTAAGTGACTAAGTGACCCCCTGAACGAGTCCATCCCACCGCGACTGAGTTAGTGAGTTATTCCCCGAGCGAGTCCGTCCCACACTGACTGAGCGAGTGAGTGACCACCTGAACGAGTCCCTCCCACAGCAACTTTGTCAGTGAATGATCCCTATAGGGAGTTCGTCCCACTGCGGCTGAGTGAGTGAGTGATTCCCTGAACGAGTCCGTCCCCCATCGACAGAGTGAATGAGTGAACCCCTGAACGAGACCGTCTTCTAGCGACTGAGTGAGTGAGTCACCCCTTGAGCGAGTCCGTCCCCCAGCGACTGAGTGAGTGAGTGATCCTCTGAAGGAGTCCGTACCACAGCGACTGAGTGAGTCATCCCCTTAGCGAGTCCGTCCCACAGCGACTGAGTGATTGAGTGACCCCCTGGAGAAGTCCGTTTCCCAGCGACTGAGTGAGTGAGTGACCCCTGAACTAGTCCGTCCCCAGCGACTGACGGAGTAAGTGACACCCTAAACGAGTCCGTTCCCCAGCGACTGAGTGAGTGAGTGACCCCCTGAAGGAGTCCGTGCACCAGCAACTGAGGAAGTGGGTAAACCCTGAACTAGTCCGTCCCCAGCGATTAAAGGAGTGAGTGATCCCCCGAACGAGTCTCTCCCCTGGCGACTGAGTGAGTGAGAGGTCCCCTGAGCGAGTCCGTCCCCCAGCGACTGAGTGAGTGAATGACCCCCTGAAGGAGTCCGTCTCACAGCGACTGAGTGAGTGAGTGATTCCCCTAGCGAGTCCGTCGCACAGCGACTGAGCGAGTGAGGGACCCCTGAACGAGTCCGTCTGCCTGCGACTCAGTGAGTGAGTGATCGCTTGAGCGAGTTCGACCCACTGCGGCTGAATGAGTGAGTAATCCCCTAAACGTTTCCGTCCTCAGCGACTGAATGAGTGAGCTATCCCCTGAACAAGTCCGTCCCACAGCGTTTGAGTAAACGAGTGACCCCCTGAACGAGTCCGTCCCTTCGCGACTGACTGATCCCCTGAACGTATCCCTCCCCAGCTACTGATTGACTGAATGACCCCCTGAACGAGTGCGTTCCCCAGCGACTGAGTGAGTAAGTGACCCCCTAAACGAGTCCGTCCCCAGCGACTGACTGAGTGAGTGATGCCGTGAGCGAGTCCGTCTCCCAGCGACTTAGGAAGTGAGTGACCCCTGAGCAAGTCCGTCCCCAGCGACTGAGGGAGTGAGTGACCCCCTAAACGAATTCGTTCTCCAACGACAGAATGAGTGAGTGACCCCCTGAACGAGTCCGTCCCCCATTGACAGAGTGAATGAGTGACCCCCTGGACGAGTCCGTCTTCCAGCGACTGAGTGAGTGAGTCACCCCTTGAGCGAGTCCGTCCCCCAGCGACTGAGTGAGTGAGTGATCCTCTGAACGAGTCCGTCCCCCAGCGACTGAGTGAGTGAGTGACCCCCTGAACGAGTCCGTCCCCTATCGACAGAGTGAATGATTGACCCCCTGAAGGAGTCCGTCTCCCAGCGACTGAGTGAAGGAGTGATCCCCTGAAAAGTCCGTCCCCCAAGGACTGAGTGACTGAGTGATCCCGTGAACGTATCCGTCCCCAGCTTCTCAGTGACTGAGTGACTCCCTGAACGAATTCGTCCCCCAGCGACTGAATGAGTGGATGCCCCCCTGAAAGAGTCCGTCCCCCATGGACAGAGTGAATGAGTGACCCTCTGAACGAGTCCGTCTTCCAGCGACTGAATGAGTGAGTGACCCCCTGAACGAGTGCGTCCCACAGCGACTGAGTGAAGGAGTGATCCCCTGAAAAGTCCGTCCCCCAGCGACTGAGTGACTGAGTGATCCCGTGAACGTATCCGTCCCCAGCTACTCAGTGACTGAGTGACTCCCCAAACGAATTCGTCCCCCAGCGACTGAATGAGTGGGTGCCCCCTGAAAGAGTCCGTCCCCCATGGACAGAGTGAATCAGTGACCCTCTGAACGAGTCCGTCCCCCAGCGACTCAGTGAGTGAGTGATCCTCTGAACGAGTCCGTACCACAGCGACTGAGTGAGTGATCTTCTTAGCGAGTCCGTCCCGAGCGACTGAGTGAGTGAGTGAGTGACCTTTGAGCTAGTCCGTCTCCAGCGACTGAGTGAGTGAGTGACCCCCCTGAAGGAGTCCGTCCACCAGCAACTGAGAAAGGGAGTGAACTCTGAGCTAGTCCGTCCCCAGCGATTGAAGGAGTGAGTGATCCCCTGAACGAGTCCGCCCCCCAGCGACTAATTGAGTGATTGACCCCCTGAACGAGTCCGTCCCCTGGCGACTGAGTGAGTGAGGGACCCCCTGAACGAGTCAGTCCTAGAGCGACTGAGTCAGTGAGTGATTCCCCTAGCGAGTCCGTCGCACAGCGACTGAGCTGGTGAGTGACCCCCTGAACGAGTCCGTCTGCTTGCGACTGACTGAGTGAGTGACCCCTGAACAAGTCCGTCCCACAGCGACTGAGTGAGTGAGTGATCCCTTGAGCGAGTCCCTTCCACAGCAACTTTGTCAGTGAATGATCCTTATAGCGAGTTCGTCCCACTGCGGCTGAGTGAGTGAGTGACCCCCTGAACGAGTCCGTCCCCCATCGACAGAGTGAATGAGTGAACCCCTAAACGAGACCGTCTTCTAGCGACTGAGTGAGTGAGTCACCCTTTGAGCGAGTCCGTCCCCCAGCGACTGAGTGAGTGAGTGATCCTCTGAAGGAGTCCGTCTTCCAGCGACTGAGTGAGTGAGTCACCTCTTGAGCGAGTCCGTCCCCCAGCGACTGAGTGAGTGAGTGATCCTCTGAACGAGTCCGTCCCCAAGCGACTGAGTGAGTGAGTGACCCCCTGAACGAGTCCGTCCCCAATCGACAGAGTGAATGATTGACTCCCTGAACGAGTCCGTCTCCCAGCGACTGAGTGAGTGAGTCATCCTTTGAGCGAGTCCGTCCTCCAGCGACGGAGTGAGTGAGTGATCCTCTGAACGAGTCCGTACCACAGCGACTGAGTGAGTGATCCTATTAGGGAGTCCGTCCCACAGCGACTGAGTGATTGAGTGATTGAGTGACCCCCTGCACGAGTCCGTCTCCCAGAAACTGAGTGAGTGAGTGGTCCCCTGAACGAGTCGGTTTCCCAGCGATTGAGTGACTAAATGAGTCCCTGAACGAGTCCGTCCCACCGTGACTGAGTTAGTGAGTTATTCCCCGAGCGAGTCCGTCCAACACTGACTGAGTGAGTGAGTGACCCCCTGGACGAGTGCGTCCCCCAGCGACTGAGTGCGTGAGTGACCCCTGAGCTGGTCCATCCCCAGCGACTGAGTGAGTGACTGACCCCCTGAACGAGTCCGTCCCCCAGCTACTGAGTAAGTGAGTGACCCCCTGAGCGAGTCCGTCGGCCTGCGACTGAGTAAGTGAGTGTCCCTTGAACGAGTCCTTCCCCCAGCGACTGAGTGAGTGACTGACCCCCTGAACGAGTCCGTCCCCCATCGACTGAGTGAGTGAGTGGTCCCCTGAACGAGTGCGTCCCCCAGCGACTGACTGACTAAGTGACCCCCTGAACGAGTTCGTTCCACCGCGACTGAGTTAGTGAGTTATTCCCCGACCGAGTCCGTCCCACACTGACTGAGTGAGTGAGTGACCCCCTGAACGAGTCCGTCCCTCAGCGACGGAGTGAGTGAGTGATCCCTTGAGCTAGTCCGTGTCACATCAACTGACTGAGTGACCCCTTGAACGAGTCCGTCCGTAGTGAGTGAGAGAGTGAGTGACCACCTGAACGAGTCCTTCCCCCTGCGACTGAGTGAGTGAGTGACCCCCTGAGCGACTCCTTCGCCGAGCGACTGAGTGAGTGAGTGTCCCCTTGAACCAGTCCGTCGCCCTGCGACTGAGTGAATGAGTAAGCCCCCGAGCGAGTCCGTCTCCAGTGACTGAGGGAGTGAGGGCCCCCCTTAACGAGTCTGTCGTGCAGCGACTGAGTGATTGAGTAACCCTTCGAGCAAGTCCGTCCCACAGCGACTGAGTGAGTGAGTGACCCCCTGAACGAGTCCGTCCTTCAGCGATTGAGTAAGTGAGTGACCTCCTGAAGTAGTCCGTCCACCAGTGACTGAGTCAGTGAGTGAGCCTCTGAACAAGTCCGCCCACAGCGACTGAGTGAGTCAGTGACCCCCTGAGCGAGCCGTCGTCCTGCGACTGAGTGAGTTAGTGTCCCCTGAACGAGTCCTTCCCCCAGCGATTGAGTGAGTGAGTGATTCCCTGAACGAGTCCGTCCCCTAGCGACTGAGTGAGTGAGTGACCCCCTGAACGAGCCCGTCCCACAGCGACTGAGCGAGTGAGTGACCCCTGAACGAGTCCGTCCCACAGCAACTGAGTGATCCCTTGAGCGAGTTCGTCCAACTGCGGCTGAGTGAGTGAGTTATCCCCTGAACGTTTCCGTCCCCAGCGAGTGAGTGAGTGAGTGACCACCTGAACGAGTCCGTCCGCCAGCGACTTAGCGATTGAGCGATCCCCTGAACGAGTCCCTCCCACAGCGACTGAGTGAGTGAGTCATGTCCTGAACGAGGCCGTCCCCTAGCGACTGAGTGAGTGAGTGACCCCCTGAACGAGTCCGTCCCACAGCGACTGAGTGAGTGATCCCCTTAGCGAGTCCGTCCCCCATCGACAGAGTGAATGAGTGACCCCCTGAACGAGTTCGTTTTCCAGCGACTGACTGAGTGAATCATCCCTTGAGCGAGTCCGTCCCCCACCGACTGAGTGAATGAGTGATCCTCTGAACGAGTCCGTACCACAGTGACTGAGTGAGTGAGTCATCTTCTAAACGAGGCCGTCCCCCAGCGACTGAGTGAGTGAGTGACCCCCTGAACGAGTCCGTCCCCCATCGACAGAGTGAATGAGTGACCACCTGAACGAGTCCGTCTCCCAGCGACTGAGTGAGTGAGTCACCCCTTGAGCGAGTCCGTCCCCAAGCGACTAAGTGAGTGAGTGATCCTCTGAACGAGTTCGTACCACAGCGACTGAGTAAGTGATCCCCTGATCGAGTCCGTCCCCCAGCGACGGAGTGAGTGAGTGACCCCTTGAGCGAGTCCGTGTCACAGCTACTGAGTGAGTGACCCCCTGAACGAGTCCGTCCGCAGTGACTGAGAGAGTGAGTGACCCCCTGAAGGAGTCCTTCCCCCAGCGACTGAGTGAGTGAGTGACCCCCTGAGCGAGTCCGTGCCTTAGCGACTGAGTCAGTGAGTGACCCCCTGAACGAGTGCGTCCCCCTTCGACTGAGTGAGTGAGTGACCCCGTGAGCGAGTGCTGCCCAGAGCGACTTAGTGAGTGAGTGACTTCCTGAACAAGTCCGTCCCACAGCGACCGAGTAAGTGAGTCATCTTCTGAACGAGTCCTTCGGCTAGCGACTGAGTGAGTGAGTTATCCCCTGAACGAGTCCGTCCCACAGCGACTGAGTGAACGAGTGACTCCCTGAACGAGTCCGTCCCGCAGCGACTGACTGACTGAGTGATCCCCTGAACGTATCCGTCCTGAGCTATTGAGTGACTGAGTGACCCCCTGAAAGAGTGCGTTCCCCAGCGACTGAGTAAGTGAGTGTCCCCCTGAACAAGTCCGTCCCCCAGGGATTGAGTCAGTGAGTGACCCCCTGAGCGAATTCGTCCCATAACGACTGAATAAATGAGTGATCCCCTGAACGAGTCCGTCCCGCATCGACAGAGTGAATGATTGACCCCCTGAACCAGTCCGTTTTCCAGCGACTGAGTGAGTGAGTCACCCCTTGAGCGAGTCCGTCTCCCAGCGACTGAGTGAGTTAGTGATCCTCTGAACGAGTCCGTACCACAGTGACTGAGTGAGTGAGTCATCTTCTAAACGAGGCCGTCCCCCAGCGACTGAGTGAGTGAGTGACCCCCTGAACGAGTCCGTCCCCCATCAACTGAGTAAATGAGTGACCCCCTGAACGAGTCCGTTTCCCAGCGATTGAGTGAGTGAGTGATGCATGAGCGAGTCCGCCCGACAGGAACTGAGTGAGTGAGTGACCCCCTGAACGAGTCCGTCCCTTAGCGACTGAGTGAGTGAGTGGTCCCCTGAACGAGTCCGTCCCACAGCGACTGAGTGAGTGAGTGACGCCCTGAGCGAGTCCGTCTCCCAGCGACTGAGGAAGTGAGTGACCCCTGAGCTAGTCCTTCTCCTGCGACTGAGGGAGTGAGTGACCCCCTGAACGAGTCCGTCCCCCAGCGACTGAGTGAGTGAGTGACCCCTGAGCTAGTACGTCTCCCTCGACTGAGGGAGTGAGTGACCCCCTGAACGAATCCGTCCCCTTGCCTCTGAGTGAGGGAGTGAACCTTTGAGGGAGTCCGTCCCCCAGCGACTAAGTGAGTGAGTGACCCCCTGAGGGAGTCCGTCGCCCTGCGACTGAGTGAGTGAGTGATCCTCTGAACGAGTCCGTCCCACAGCGTCTGAATGATTGAGTCATCTCCTGAACAAGTCCGTCCTTCAGCGAATGAGTGAGTGAGTGATTCCCTGAACGAGTCGGTGCCACAGCGACTGAGTGAGTGAGTCATCTCCTGAATGAGTCCGTCCCACAGCGACTGAGTGAGGGAGTGATCCCCTGACCGAGTCCGTCGCACAGCGACTGAGTGAATGAGTGACTCCCTGAACGAGTCCTTCCCCCAGCGAATGAGTGAGTGAGTGACCCCCTGAGGGAGTCCGTTTCCCAGTGACTGAGTGAGTGAGTGATCTCCTGAACGAGTCCGTCCCCCAGCGACTGAGTGACTGAGTGATGCCCTGAACGTTTCGGTCCCCAGCGACTGAGTGAGTGAGTGACCTCTTAAACGAGTCCGTCCCCAAGCGACTTAGTTTGTGAGTAATCTCTGAACGAGTCTGTCCCCCAGCGACTGAGTGAGTCAGTGACCCCCAGAACGAGTCCGTCCGCCAGCGACTGAGTGAGTGAGTGAACCCCTGGAGGAGTCCGTCCCCCAGCGACTGAGTGAGTGAGTGACCGCCTGAGCGAGTCCGTCCTCCAGGGACTGAGTGAGTGAGTGATCCCCTGAACGAGTCCTTCCCCCAGCGACTGAGTGAGTGAGTTACCCCCAGAGCGAGTCCGTCCCCTAGCGACTGAGTGAGTGAGTTAGCCCATGCGCGATTCCGTCTTCTAGCGACTGAGTGAGTGACCCCCTGAGCGAGGCCGTCCCGCAGCGACTGAGTGACTGAGTGACCCCCTGAACGAGTCCGTCTCACAGGGACTGAGTGAGTGAGTGATTCCCTGAGTAAGTCCGTCCCCCAGCGACTGAGTGAGTGACTGACCTCCTGAACAAGTCCGTCCCACAATGACTGAGTGAGTGAGTTACACTCTGAGCGAGTCCGTCACCCAGTGACTGAGATTGTGAGTGACCCTTTGAACGAGTCCGTTTCACAGGGACTGAGTGAGTGAGTGATCCCTTGAGCAAGTCCGTCCCCTAGCGACTGACTGAGTGAGTTACCTCCTGAACGAGTCCGTCCCTTAGCGACTGAGTGAGTGAGTGAACCCCTGAACTAGTCCGTCCGTCAGCGATTGAGTGAGTAAGTGACCCCCTAAGCGAGCCAGTTCCTTATCGACTGAGTGATTGAGTGACCCCCTGAACGAGTCGGTCCCCCAGCGACTGAGTGAGTGAGTGATCGCCTGAGCGAGTCCGTCCCACAGCGACTGAGTGAGTGAGTGAACCCCTGAACTAGTCCGTCCGTTGACCAGCGATTGAGTGAGTGAGTGACCCTCTAAGCGAGCCAGTTCCTTAGCGACTGAGTGATTGAGTGACCCCCTGAACGAGTCGGTCCCACAGCGACTGAGTGAGTGAGTGACCCCCGGAACGAGTCCGTCTCCCAGCGACTGAGTGAGTGAGTGACCCCGTGAAGGAGTCCGTCCCACAGCGTCTGAGTGAGTGAGTGATCGCCTGAGCGAGTCCGTCCCACAGCGACTTAGTGAGTGAGTGGCTCCCTGAACGAGTCCGTCCCCCAGCGACTGGGTGAGTGTGTGACTCCCTGAACGAGTCTGTCCACCAGCGACTGAGTGAGTGAGTGACCCCCTGAAGGAGTCCGTCCCACAGCGACTGAGTGAGTGAGTGACCCCCTGAACGAGTCCGTCCCCCAGCGACTGAGTGTGTGAGTGAACCCCTGAGCGAGTCCGTCCCCCAGCGATTGAGTTAGTGAGTGACCCCCTGAGCGAGTCTGTCGCCCAGCAACTGAGTGAGTGAGTTACCCCGTCGGTCCTCTGGTGAGTGCATGAGTAACTCCCTTCGTCTGCAGATAGCGAAAGAGTATTTCCTCCATTGAGTGAGTGACGGAGCGATTAATTCTGTCCTTCAGTAAGTGAATGAGCGAGCCCGTCCGAGCAGATCCGGCCGTCGATTTTCCAGTGAGTAATTCCAGATAGTGAATGAGTGAGTCCGTTTGTCCTCAAGTGAGTGAATACGTTTGTCCATTTGGCCAGTAGTGAGTGAGTGATTCGGAGTCCGTCCGTGCAATTCGCAGAAGGTGAGTGAGAGTAAGTGATAGAGTTAGTCGGTCCGTTTTTGAGTGATTGATGAGCGAGTTAATGAATCTGATTTTCCTACAGTGAGTTAGTAAGAGTCCTTCAGTCCGTTTTCCAAAGGGAGAGTTAGTGAGAAATTGAATCCGTGCGTTCTAAAGAGGGTGAGTGAGTGTGTGATTGACAAAGTGAATCCGTACTTTGTCCAGTGACTGAGAGAATCCGTCCTCCAGTGAGTGCACGAGTCCC
>JANSTR010224919.1:0-14345 GCA_025434805.1 Antipathozoanthus remengesaui | reverse complement strand
TTTCGTAGTATGCGTGAAGTCGCAAGTTTTATATTCAGTGCCAGGCGTATAATATTTTGCATTCCTGAATATCAATTAAAGGAGCGATGCTGTCTTAAGAAAGAAACCGGCACGACTGTAGGCTAC
Source organism: Antipathozoanthus remengesaui (assembly GCA_025434805.1). NCBI lineage: Eukaryota > Metazoa > Cnidaria > Anthozoa > Zoantharia > Parazoanthidae > Antipathozoanthus > Antipathozoanthus remengesaui. Next base: position 14,219 of record JANSTR010224919.1, on the reverse strand, counting down.
CTGTAGCCTCTTGTTTTAATAAATATTGTTTTTCAGGACGTAGCATTTCCCCTAATACTGCTGATTACTGATAGTATAAAAAAATTGCAAGAGCGTTTTTTGTTGCAATGCTTTCGTTGTCGGATAAAACGATCTTTTTTTAAAAAAAGAGCTCTCATTATTTTTCTTGAGATTAAGAAATATATTTGTACTCCAATAAATTGCGAGGTTGTAGTACGTACCCTACACGAGACCGTTCCGAAGAGTTGCCATGCATCTTGAGCACTTGTGCTGTTGTACTACAAGAAAATCAAGAATATCAACATCTAAAAAAAGAAATATTGCATATATTCAAATCACGAGTTCTAACTACGACAACGTAACACTGTTGTTTATAGAGTTTTAGACTTTTATTTCTAATTGTTACGACAATAATATTCGCACATTTAAATGAAGTTGACGGAACGCTGGGCATTTGTGACCTTGTACGATCGATAAACGGCAAGCTCTATTAACCACAAGGTGATGCAGCACGTGGGGAGACAATTTCAGCATGTTAATATTTCGTTCCGGCAAAATGTTGCAGATTCTTGAGATATTGTTCAAAAACTCGCAATTCTGTTGTACGTTATAGCTCTCCTTCGCAGTGCTATATTCAGTTTTCGCGCAGTAACTTGTAAATCGATAAGATATGAATCAGAATATGCAAGTAATATGTGTGTAAGTAAAATAAACATTTCTGGATGAATTTTAGAAAATTGAATTAGCATTTGTAGTAGTGTACCCCCCACTGGAAATTCAGGAATGTTAGGAATGTGATAATCACCCCCATGGACCAATTAGACATAATGAGGTGATAATAACCCCCTTAAGGTTACTGTATACCTGGGGGGGGGGGGTGTTAATGTACTCAATTTTTTTCCCTAAAATATTAATATTGTATTTAAAAAGAGCTATAAAACAAAACAATTTTTTTCTGATAGCTTTATTATTTCGGGAGATACAGTAAGGCAAAGTTTTTATCGGAAGTAAACAGTGTTTTACAGTTACTGCTTTGATTGACAACAAGGATAAATTTATGTTACTTTCGCGACACTTTTTATTAGTTTAAAAAGTGAAGCACTTGGATAGCGTGACTGATCGAATTGGGTGCATGCTGGAGTGTTATTCCACAGTTTATTGTACTGTAAATTTTCCTTGTTTGTAATTAAATGGCAGCAAATATCAAAAGGTCTGTGCATGGAGTGTATCACCCACACTACCGAAACACTGTTGTCAGTTTTAGGAGGCCACAATTCATCATCTTTCGAACAATTGCTTCTGCCTTTACATAGCCAGTCTTTCTTTCTTCTGTGAAGTATAAAGAACTTCATGTGGGAGTTTTTTTTTATGTTGACTGTAGTCGTCAACTCATCTTTGAGCTGTACCGTGAACACGTGGAGCTAGTATGGTTAAATTTTAGAATAACTGTTATACTTATATAGTGCCTAGATAATTTTGTTGTGTTCTTTTAGCATTGTTATACAAATCTTTTAAGAACTTGTTACTTACTCGCACTTGCTGACTGAAAATTAAGCTCTATTGTTCTAACTTCTTTTCAAATAGAAGTCTAAACTCACCGAAACAATATGTGTATAACAAAAGCCCATATATTTAGTCTTTCTCATTTAGCCGTGAATTTGTCTTCTGTAGAGTAACCTTTTCCTTGACAAGAGTTTTTGGGATTCCTTTAGCTTTAGTTTATCTTTAAGATCTTTGTTTTCAGTCTGCAGTTCTGTTGCAACACTTGTGGCAGCTACACTCTTGACAGTTTTCAACTTTTCTTTCAATTCACAAATTTTCTTATCAGATGTATCTCTCTCCTTTGCACATTTCTCAGGTTGTACCGAATGACCTTTTCTAAAGTCTCTCAGCTTCTCAGACTGACTGTTGTAGGCTTCTGTCAACTCTGATAAACTGTTAACCAATGCACAGATCTCTTCACTGGATGATACAAGAATTTTGTTGTACTGTTCCTCAGCTTTATCGGCCAATGATCTGAATTTGGACAAGGTTTCTTCATATTCAGTTGCCACAGTTTGTTCATTGCTCTCTAACAGACTTTTCAAGTAATCATTTTCTTTTGTGAGAGATCTCCACAGCTTCTGAAGCACTGTCAAGAGTTGCTTCTTGCTGACTTTCACGTTTCACAGTAACTGCTGGGCTAAATATTGATTCCAAATGTCGTTTCAATTTTTCAGCATCTCCTTTCTTGTTGGGTTTACTTCCTAGTTCAGTTATCCTCGGGTGAAGCTATCTTATCCGGCTATACAAATTCTTAGCTTCCACTTCTTTGAAAGCGAGATATATATGTAGCTATTCGAACTCGTCAGTGAGACTTGTTTTCGATGACTTCTTTCTTGTGCCATAAAATTCATAAACCTCTTTCTTCAAAGGAAGATCCATTCTGTATTTCTCATTCTCTTAACTGAACTGTCTAGCTACTAAATTTGAATCTTGTCCGCTTGAATACTCACTTACTCACTGTCACACTGAAGAGTAATTTGGGGAGATGATAGTATGTAAATTTGAAAATAATATTTATATAACATCTCAAAGTTTAAGCCAAATGAATTCAAACTTCAGCAACTTACTTTTATATACCTAAAACTGCTATTATGAAATTGAATTTGCTTGTGTATTTCCTCCCCGTCTGTGGAAGTAAACATGCATTTACGCCCCTGCAACAGATGTGCCATACATGCTTACATGTACCAAACGCTTGCTAAAAATAAATATTTAGCAGAAAATGTAACTCATTGTTTTCCTTTCAAATAGTACATTCAGTGACACGATGGACACACTGTACAAATATACAATATATAATAAAAATATGCATACCAGTCCAAATTTGAAAGTCGCTCATCTTTGACTTCTTCCGTTTTATCAGGCACTTCTTCGTCATCTGAAGTTTCCATCTCCTCGTGGGCATTTTGAGTTTGTGGCTCAAACTGATACGGCAAAATTCCAAACCGAGAATCTGCGAAATAATCACTGTGGTCTTCTTTACTTGAAAGTGAATAGTGATCAGAATCAGATGTGCTCGTGGCGAAGTATTAAACAAGACCAATGGCAGTAACTCTTCATAAAAAATTAAAATCATATGCATACCTGATACCGCCGATTCAAACTCGTGAGCATGGAGCACGGAATGTGACTGTGTTGGCAGTCAAAATCACCTGTAAAGACTGATACGATCAGGAACAGGAAGATTCTGAGTATCTCATCCACTGGGTGTCATACTATTAATTCTTATGCCACACGTACACAGTACACTATCCGCGTTTAGTAGGACAAAAACACAAAACAACATCCATCAGTGATTTCTTCCATGCTGTGGGCTCGAAGACCCCGCCGCACTCCGCTGGCCTATTTCTGAGCCACTGGTATTTGGCAAAATGGTGAGTTTTCCAGTTTCAAATTTTTCCATTTTTGGACACTGATATCACTGATGCTAATACCTACCAGTAGAAAAGAAACCTCAATTCGTTAAGCACATACTTTGGCCTATTCAAATTGCCGGTCTTGATTCTTGGATGGAGTTGCCCTTGGATGGAGTTGCCCAATTCTCTTTGTATATAAAATGCCAATATGCAAGTTAATATGTACAAAAAGGAAAATGTTTAAAGTTTAACCCTTGAAATATTGAGTTCTTTTTAGCAAAAATGACTGCTTTGTAATTAAATGAAAGTAAAACACTTCCAACTGCTTGTGCCCCCATACATGTAAACACTGGTAGCAATTAGAAGGTTAGAATTTTTTTTAGAAGAATATGTCTTAATTACTTTTTTAGTTAATTATTAAGTAAATTAATTCAAGATAATTAGCATTTTTAAAAATTTTCAAAGCTGAAAAACATCAGACATCTTAAGTTTATAGGAAAGTGTTATGTTGGAGCATATATTTTGTTTTATCATCTTGTGATTTTACTGCAAGAATGATGTAAATCAGATCACTAGTCACAAAGTTAGAGCTTTTCAAAAATGGCCACTGAATGGTGAGAAATTATGCAATTTTATTCAAGTGATGATTTAAAAAAAAAACAATTGAACAAGAGTTCTATTAATGTGTTCCCAAACTAAAAACGCATTAATATTTACTAGAACAAAAAACAGTGCCAGTTAGATAGTTAATAATTAACTTGATAAGCAAGTGAAACAACATCTTGTTCTGTCATTGTGTCCACAAATAAAATGAAACTGCAGTTACCGGTACTGATCACAGGCTGCTGCATGTCATTTTTTAAAGCAGTTTCTGTCAATGTGCACGTGCACAGTGGTACATTGCACTTGCTGCATATCCAGGGTGTTTTCTGCTCCATCTTCTCTTTGATTTTTTAGGTAGCATAACCTGCAATTTAATCGGTTTTTTTCGGTTTGTGCCTTGTTTTGTTTTTGTTGTGGTGGCTTTGGCTGAATAGAAATTGCAACTGGACAGTGTTACTTGGTCGACCGCCAACAGATTTTGGAACACTGCTCAGTCCACTTTGCTGAAGCAGTTGCTTCATTAGCAAGATTCATTCTAAAAACTTTCTGAGAAACATTTCTCAGTTGCTTGTATATAGTAAAGCTGTTCACAACTGCAAGATCTATAAAGTGCAAGCAAAGCATTTTCCACCATTTCTTAGGTTTTCAGAGGACAGCGTAAGACTGTATGAGCTGGTCTGACATGTCGACATCACCCATACTTTTACTGTAGTATTTGATGGCAGGGGGTGCTAGCTTGTAATTCTTGGTATTTGCCATTGAGTTTTTTTCCTTCTTTGTCAGGTCCTGTAGCTTCGAAGTGAGTGTAGAGAACATTGACATCTTTTTGTACATGTATCTCTCTATTTGACAAACAACAGCTGGTTCTGTCTGTGCCATCTAATGGTACCAACTTTGCATTATATTTCCAACTCTTGGGAAGCCCTTCCTGCTTTCTATTACTGTTCCTGTTGCAAACTGCCAAGGTCACGAAGGTCAGGAAACATTGCTACTGCAAAAATTGTCACAGAAACGGTGATACCCCTGTCCCAGTAAGTCTTCCATCAGGCTCATTACAAAGTCATACATGACCATTATTGGTTTTGGTCAAATTTTTTTACTGTATACTTCAATTCTGTAAGTATACATGTATGCAGTCTCTGAGCATGCAAGAAGTAGATCCTAGTGTAAACTAATTTAATACTTGAAAATTTTGTGGCATCATTCGTTTTCATTTGTGACATCGGTTTGAGTATGGATAACTGTCAGACCAAGGTTATGAGGGAGCTGAAACATTGCTGGAAAGTATGTGGGAGCCTCAACAACAATCCAGTGCCATGTTAACAAGTCCATCTACATCCACTGTATAAACCATTGTCTCAACTTATATGTGGCCAATACTTGTTACCATTAGTTAAAATATGATGACAACTGTTAGAAAGTCATCCAAGTGTTTTTGAGAATCACCGCAAGCGTAACTGTCTTTCTTGTTAACTCGCAGTTCAAGAAGAAAAATTAAAATTAGATTTGGCCATATCTCCCGGAACTTGGTTACTTCCCTTGAGGATGGTGATAAACACAGAGAGTAAGATTGTTTATAATAATGAATTACGGCGAGCGAGCCCTCACATGCGATTGGGCGTAAATGATAATGTAAATGTTGATATAAAACAGACTGGAATCCCCAAACACAACCGGGTAAAAATAAATTACCCCTCGCGATTGAAACAAAATCATATCAATGTTGCCACGCATAACACAAAAGCTTCCAGTTTAATAAATTCTGCTCATGAAATTAATCTGGCTGTTTTAACAATTTCAGCAGCGAATTTAGCTTGGTTTCTTTTTCGATAATATATTAGACGATAATGGTGATGAAAGTTATGTATATAGTTCACCTTCACATTTGGTTCTATTCAACATCCATATCCTGACTACATGGTACTGAAGGAACATCAATCACAGTAGTCTTTTTTTCTCAGCTGTTGAGTCAAACGTTTGACTCTCTCCTTCCTTTCCCTCTCTTCAATTCTTTTATTCAATTCGCGTTTGTATCGACGCCTTTTTCCTTCAAGGTTTGCCATACGCTCGCACTGGTCCAAAACATTTTTAAGCTTGTAAATACCATCCAAAATCGTCTCCAAGTCACAGGAAGAAATTTTATCCACAAAGTCTGAGATTAAAGTTAGTCACATAATTCTTCTCACTGGCGGCTGCAGCACATGGGCCCAAACAATCTTGCATGTCTTCCTCACAGTTATTAATCTGGTTTTGAATGAGAGAAATGGATTTCAGCATCAATTAAAAAGATTTCTTTTAAGGAAAATGTTGCTTTCATTTGGTAAATCTTAAATGGTTATAGCATTGTACATTGTCTTGGCTGTTTATGTCTGCACCAGGTGTTAGCAGCAACTGGACAATATCATTGTGCTCTCTTCCTTCAACAAAGTGCGGGGGAGTTACGTTAAACAGTGGGAAATAAAACATGTTTCAGTGATAACTGTAGCGAAGTGACCATTTCTCCAAACACAGAGGCTTGAACCCTAGGTGCAAGGTCACGCCAGATGGAGGACTGCTTGCAGAGCTGCAGTCTTGTAAGACTTCTTCTTCTTTCAAGGCTTACATACAGTCTTCTGTTTCAGTACAACAGAAATATTCGCCAAGACTTTTTAATTTATTCACCTGGCAATTGCCACATTTGCACCTGAAATGATGTATGGAGGGATATTAAAGTTGTGTAACATAATAATACTAATTGGCGTCTCAAACACTTACCAATATGGAACCGCTGCTTGGACTGAACTAAGAGCGGCCATGTCCACACTCTTGTCGTTCTCTTCCATTTCTTTGTGATAATTACTTTCTTAAGATTCGTTACCTGAACTTTTATTTGAACTATTTTTGGAACTACAGTCCCTAGAAGACATCACCAAAACGTCTTCGATATATTTAAACAAATAGAGATGTAAAGAAAGGTAAATCGAGATGTATACGTCCAGCGTCTCACAATTATGAAGCTTCGAAGAGTGAAATTCAATATGCAATTATTGGCTAATTCCTAAGTGGACGTCATCAGGTCTACTACTTGGTCCTGAAATTTTAACATACACGTTTTGCAATGTTTGACATGAAAATAGAGGGTGAAGGAGCTCTCAGAATACAATTTTGGCCGAAAATTAGAAGATTTCAGGCCCCAAAATATCAGAATACATAAAATAAATTCCGATATATGCACTTTACAAGAGCTTGACAGTCTCATTATACCCGCTTTCTCAGCAAAGTCTTAGGAGTAGCGTTAGTCTGTGTCAGTGACAAACGCATGTTAATGTAAGAGCGTTATATAGTTTACTGTATTACGAGTAGTGATAAATGAAATGTCTTACAGACTGGCCTAGGTATCAATGATTGAAAACTTTTGTTTTAAAGAAAATGATACTTCTGTTTGGTAAATCTGAAATGTCTATATAGTTACCTTGTCTTGGTTGTTTACATCTCCACCTTGTGATATCAGCAACTTGACAGTCTCCTTGTGCTCTCTTACTACTGTATCACGAGTAGTGATAAATGAAATGTCTTACAGACTGGCCTTTGGGAGTGTTGTTAAACTTGGAGGAGAAAACATGTTTCAGGGACAAACGTATGTTAACAATAAATGTAATAACGCTATATAGTTTACTGTATTAGAAGAAGTGACAATGAAACGTCTTACACATTGGTGTAGGTATCAATGATTAAAGACATTTCTTTTAAAGAAAATGATACTTTTATTTGGTAAATCTGAAATGTCTATAACATTGCATTGTCTTGGCTGTTTATATTTGCACCAGGTGTTATCAGGAACAAAACATCAGAATACGTAAAAAATATTCCGATATATACACTTTAAAAGAAGTTGACAGTCTCCTTAAACCGACTTTCTCAGGAAAGTCTATAGGAGTAGCGTTAGCCTGAGAGGATAAAACCTCCACGTGTCAGTGACAAACGCATGTTAATGTAAAAGCGTTATATAGTTTACTGTATTACGAGTAGTGATAAATGAAATGAACTTACACAATGGTGTAGGTATCAATGATTGGAAACATTTGTTTTAAAGAAAATGATACTTCTGTTTGGTAAATCTGAAATGTCTGTAACATTACCTTGTCTTGGTTGTTTACATCTCCACCTTGTGTTATCAGCAACTCGACAGTCTTCTTGTGCTCTCTTTCTTCAACAAAGTGTGGAGGAAGTATGTTCAACAGCGGGAGATAAAGCATGTTCCAGTGATAAACGTATATTCTACAATAAATGTTAAAATGCTAAGTATATCTGGTGCTCTTGGCTTTGTGTTTTTTTCCGATCTTTGTTTTAGTGTTGTCTAAATATTTTGAGCTGAAACAACATTTATAAATTTAGATAATAACGGAAGCTATGCAAAGGTTATGATAAGAGAATTGCACTTACGAATAGTCGATTTGGATAAGTTGGTATATACAGCAACTGATGTAGTAAAGAAACTTACGGACTATTCTGTCGTCAGGCAATCATGTTGTTAATTTCTTCTTAAGCGCGGTTTAATAGAGTTGATTTTTGAGCTTTGGTTGCAGCATTTACACGCGAGTGGGATGTGTGGGTTTTCTTTGCTTGTTTTACTGGCATTGAAATACGGAAGAGGGTGACCCGTTTCATCAGCGTCAATTTCTGAATCAGTCTGCAGCACCAGTGTCAAAGCTTGAGAACATATTTCATCAGATGTGGAAGTGGAAGGTTGATTCTTGGATGGTTGGTGAGAGGTTGAGGTGGATAAAGGCTGTACTTGAGAAGTGGAAGGGTCTGCAGGGTCAGACACGTCCAAGCTTCTTTCTTTCTTAATTTCTCGTTTGATCTTTCATGGGTATTCTTTCTAGCGTGCTGCTAGGTAACACAGCGCCACACAGCTCTCTGTGTTGCAGGTGCATATTTATCAGCACATTGTATAGGATAGTGCGTGTGGAAGGGATGAAATTTCTTCTTTAGCATTGAGTAGATCAACTCCCCTCAACTGAAGCAGGGCTTTTAAAATTCAATATCTGCTTGACAATCACAAGGAAGATGATACATTTAAAATTTACTGAGTTTGACAAGGTTACTGTGTCGCTTGCCAGCATTGAGAACTCTGTTCTCATCCTTGTTAAACTTGATGTGGAATTGGAAGTTCCATGGTTCTATCTAGCCTGTGTATACTGTAGTTTCTGTACCGACTAATCCTGTTAACTCTACTTTAGAGGATACTAGTACTCGTTTTGCTTCAAGCTACTTTAAAAATAAAATATTTTCGGTATTATTCTGTTGACAGGCAATCATTTTGTCAATTTCTTCTTGAGTGCAGTGGATAATCATGTGTCATGGGCAACATATTATATGCATCACTTGGCTAATCAAGTTTGTCAAATTACTGGTCTTTAACAACTTCACTGTCATGGAAAACGGCTGTCTCTACTTTCATACAAGGAAGAGAATTGTCAGCACATGATTCAAAGCATGAAAGTAACTTCTGGTACTTCAGAGACATTTGTAACACATGAACAGTCTTATCATCAGGAATTTTTCAGAGTGGCTCAGTTATGATTTTGGATATATGACCGTACATCCAGCAACAGACTTAACTTGCAAATCATCATAAACAGTTCCAAGCAAACGATTCTCGGACTGAACACTTTCAAAAATCTCAAGCAAATATGAAATAAGGAAGTAAATTCCACAGCCATTGTAAAAAGTAATGTTAAAACTGTTTCCCCGAAATGGTGCAAGAGGAACAACCCCTTTTCCTTTTGCAATAATGTCAGAAACTGAAGATCTTTGCCACTCTTTTCACAGGCTTTTGCTTGGACGGCTTTGCAGCCTGTTCGAATGAGCTGCAAAGTACCAGATCCACCCTTTGCAAAACCCGTTTTGCTTTTAAAGCTTCCTACTGACTGTGGATTTGTATACAGGAATGTGTCAAAAACTTTTAAGGATGCTTCTGCCTGGTCAGCCATGCCAACAATAAAATGGAGGCCACAAAAAAGTCATTCATTCTTGACAACCTACTTTGTTCAGTTTAAGAAAATTGTGACCAGCCGTCCACAACATTAGGAAGTATGTTACTCCTGTAGTTTATAAGCAGACGATTAAACCTTTCTTTGAAGTATACATCTGTCAGACATAAACATTTTTTACAGAAGAAACAATTTTTTCAATAAGGAAATCACTGTCATCGGTATTCCCCATAGTTTCAATGTCTGCAAGCAATTCTTTCATTGTTTCCATTTGTGTACTTGCAGTACCCCCATGCATTTCCCTCAGCCCCAGTACCCTAGAGTTTCCACAAGCACTAGTTATGTCATATGTACCATAAGAGTAACCGTACTTTGTAGTACCGTCAGTGTATAAAGTTTAATTCTCCTTCTGGTCAAACAGCTCCTCTGCTAGCTGGATTTGAGCCAGGCCCCTAGCTTCCAAATATTTATGCTTTGCAAAGGTTGATTTGGGAAACTTATCTACCTTTTCAGCAGCAATTTTTCAAGGACTTGCCGGACAATTTTTTCAACATTTTCAGCTTCACTACCAGAGTCATGATATCTTGGTACACCTCTCTAATTTCTTTCTAGTATGTGCTCTTATCAAATAATTTTATTTCACGATTAATAAAATTTTCCATTCCCGCAAATTGCATGTTTTCAATTTCAAGCTCTTTGATTTTTTTGTTCTTTTTCCGTAAAGACTACTATGCAAAGAGTTTTGTTCATTTGTTGTAAGTTTTTCTTGCAGTTTCCGAGAGTTTGTCTTAAAATGGGATTTGTTTTGTTCTTCCAATCTTCTGGCACTTTTGGCAGCTTCCAACTTTACTTCAAGTTCTTTTGAAGCATCTGTCTGCTAATTGCAGAAATTCCTGATTGTCACTTTCTAATTCTTTTATTTTGGCATCATCTTCGTTTTTCTCGCTTGGCAGAAATTTTTAAATGTTTATCAGCACGGCGGCTTAAGAAGTTGTTCATTACCTCATTTATTTTTTTTAATGGTTATTGTGTGATTGGCTTTCAATTCAATCATTTCCTTTTTTAAAATTCCTCATCAATTTTAAATTTTAAAAGTGACAATTCTTGAAGAGACTCGGTCAACATAGTCGTCTGTTATGGTTTCAAGTAAATTGTCTATTTCGCCGGTTCTTTCCTCCACTAATTTACTTATTGCTGACAATAATACAGCTTCTCTGCATCATCAGTCTGATCAGGTTCCTTTTCAGTCAACTGATCACGTTCACCACTTGAACCTAGCGTTACTTGACATTCTCCTTCATTCACCACTGGAAATTTAAACTCAGCAGGGAGACGTTCTTCTACAGCTTATTTATTTTTATTTTTAGAAGCCGTCGCTTTAGCGTTAGCAGTTAGAATCACAGATGAACGAACAGTCTTGTGATCAGGAATACTAGATGGTCGTGTCTTTGTAAGAGCAAACAGCCATTTTGGCAAGTCTTTCCAGCAGTTCTTTCCACTAGATTTAATTCAAGTACAAGTTTATTATCAATTACAATACGAGGACAAATAACAGAACTTAAAACACTATCAGTACAGGAACTTATACTTAATATTTCTCTGGAAATTGAGGTAACATCTGACTCTTCGAGTGAGCAAGATGCACTATTCACCGACATGGCGACATTGCCATTGAGTTTTTTCCCTTCTTTTTCGGGTCCTGTAGCTTCGAAGTGAGTTGAGAGGACATTGACAGCTTTTGTGCAAGTATCTCTCCACTTGATAAACAACAGCTGGTTCTGTCTGTGCCATCTAATGGTACCTCTTTCAGCATTTTTTGGCATTATATTTACATATGTCTTGGGAAGCCCTTCTTGTTTTCTCTTACTGTTCCTGTTGCAAGACTGCCACGGTCATGATCGTCAAGAAACAAAGTGCGGCTACTGCACGAATTGTCACGGAAAAGGTGATACCACTGTTCCAGTAAATCTTCCATCAGGCTCATTACAACGTCATATCCGTGACCATTAGTGATTTGGTCAATTTGTTTTTCACTGTATACTTCAAATCTGTAAGTGTATGGAGTCTCTGAGCATGCAAGAACCCAAAGCTTGAAGCCTCATTTAGTTGGCTTGTCCTTTATGTATTACTTCGTGCAAAATCTACCTTTCGATGCAACCATCCCTTTATCAGTTAAAATATTATGGCTGTTATTCCATGGTGCTTCTGAGATAGTACTTGAGGTAGGATGAGTGTGATATTTAAAATCTTTTGCAAGATGAAGATGTTACAGCAACAGTAGCCACAATCGAAAACAGTGGGAAGGACTCACAGCACACAAACTTGGAATATCTTGTGCCTTACCTCTTTTCTCGATCCACAACCTTGTGTATTGCTTCATCTAAAGTCTACTTTTCGACGCAACTAGTCTTTCATACATTGACACATTACTGCTATTATTCAATGGTGGTCCTGAGATAATACTTGAGGTAGCATGAGTGTGATATTAATCTTTTGCAAGATCAAGAACTCCTGGCAGGGGATGGACAGACAAACCTATCTGGAATATCTTGTGCCTTATCCCTTTTCTTGATCCACAACCTCTCCCTGATGAACAACTCATCGGTCTAGCAGGGTTGGGCATGTCTTGACAGTAGAGATTGCGTAGACTTACGAAGAAAAAACTTTGTAGCAGCTGTAGGTTTGTGGGGAAAACCTTGATCTTTGTGTTGTTCCACAGTTCTGTCAAGTCTGTCTGCACGTCAAATCCATCACATTTGGCAAAGGTCAATTAAAGTTCTGCCTTTATTTGAGGTAGAAGTTCAGAAATTTTACAAGAAAGACAGTTCTGCTTATGGCGACTTTCTAACGGCTGTCATCATATTTTTGATAATAGTAACAAGTATTGACTGCATATAAGTTGAGACAATTGACTTGTCAATTAATCCTTGCCGCACTTCTGCAAGCCAACAAATTCTTCTTTGGTGTTATGTGAAGAGTTCTGCAATCTTCTGCTTCGTCAGCCATAACTGAATACATTTTGCTCTCAGTCACCTTGGTCAGGATTGTAGAAACAATATGATTTGTACAGTGTTAAGCATCTCATTTTGGATGTGATTTTTTACGTTGTCTGCACTAGAGGTTACAAAAAATTGGACAGTCTAATAATACCCGCTTTTTTCACAATGTGTGATAGTGGTCTTGGAGATTGATGAGGTTATCAAGAATTGAAAAGGTTTCTTAGAGACAGTGATATGGCCATAATAAATATTATTGGCATGTTCTGGATGTTTACGTTTGCACCAGATCTTAAAAGAACTTGATAGTCTCATTATACCGGCTTTCTCGGCAAAGTCTTTGGGAGTGGCATTAAACCGGCGTTAGGAGTAGCGTTAGCCGGTGTCAGTGATAAACGCATGTTAATGTAAAAGCGTATTACGAGTAGTGATAATGAAATGAACTTACACATTGGTGTATGTATCAATGATTTGAAACATTTCTTTTAAAGAAAATAATACTTTTATGTGGAAAATTTGAAATGTCTTTAACAGTACCTTGTCTTCTTGGCTGTTTACATCTGCACCAGGTGTTATCAGCAACTGGACAGTCTCATTGTGCTCTCTTTCTTCAACAAAGTGTGAAGGATTTACGTTAACAAGCGGGAGATAAAACATGTTTCAGTGACAAACGTATATTGACAACAAACGTTAAAATGCTAAGTATATCTGGTGATCTTGTGTTTGTCTTTTCTTCAGATCTCTATTTTGTTCCGATCTTTGTTTGTTTTAGCGTTGCCTAAATACTTCGCGCTGAAACAATATCATTTATAATTATAGATAATATCAGAAGCTATGCAATGGTTATGATAATAGAATTGCATTTGAGATTAGTTTAGATAGGTTGGTATATACAGCAACTGATGTAGTAAAACATATTTTCGTAGTATTGTGTTGAAAGCCAATCATGTTGTCAGTTTCTTCCTAAGTGCGTTTTGATAGAGGTTCTTGTTGTACTTTAAGTTGCAGGATTGGGATGTGTGGGTTTTCTTTGCCTTTTCTATTGGCATTGGGATATGGAAGGGGACGACCCATTTCATCATTGTCGATTTCTGAATCAGTCTGGATACATACATACATGCTTTATTTAGACACGGTAAAAATCTTCAGTATATACATTGTACATAATTTATATAAAAATATTACTGATATACAATTACTGATTTACAAGATTGCCGTGTGGAAGTCCATTACGAATGCTAAAA
>JANSTR010224808.1:0-14349 GCA_025434805.1 Antipathozoanthus remengesaui | reverse complement strand
CTTACTTACTTCCTTACTTACACACTTACTTACTTACTTTCTTACTTACTTACTTACTTACCTACTTGCTTACTTATTTACTTACTTACTCACTTACATAGTTAGTTAGTTAGTTAGTTAGTTAGTTACTTACTTACTTACTTACTTATACTAAGTGTGACTGCAAATGAATTCTTGTATACGACAATTCAAGTTGTAGTATAGAATCAAACCGTTGAATCTAATTATATATAAGCATATTTTATTGGTCGTAAACCTGAGATGTCATTAATCACGTTTTTGAAACCACTAATAATCAAGTTGGAATAAAACCAACCTTTTTCTGTTTCTGAAGATTTAAAGGTTTTCCAGGAGGAACAGGTTTTGGTGGTGGCCTGTGCGGTATTGTCGTTTGGACCCCTGTCACAGGAGTTCTCTCCTGTTCCCACAGAACAGGTTTGGGTGAGTGTCTCACGTTTGGTCTCACAATCTTGGTGGGCACTTTCCTTTGTTCTTTCTTGACCAATTTTTTCTTTACAAAGATAAAAACCCAAGTATTTGAACGAATTCAACTTTACGCTATCATTATAAAATTCATTTTGTAGTATTATAAATCCAATTTATGTAAGAATATTAGGTGATCGCTTTTAAGAGTGACACTTGTGAGTAAATAGTATTATTTCGCTCTTCAGCTTACCGCTTGCAACACTTCTTCCTCGTCCGAGGTGCATGAAGCAGATTCGTCTGACGCAGCGAAGACTACTCGCCGTTTCTTCATACTCTGTCCCTGTTGCTTGAGGATTCCTTTCTGTTGTTTTCCAGGTGTGACGCTTGGTGTCAAAGGTGTTGCTGCTACTTTTGGTGTTCTGAGCGTTGGTGCTGGCTCACAAGGGGGAGTCCGTGGCGTTTGAGCAAGTTGTTGCTGAATATAGGTCAAAAGACGTAGGAAAATGGTAGTAAAATATGTCTCGTTTTACTGATTTTGAATGAGTACGGGCAGCAGTGTGATTATTTGACAAGCAGGTTTCAACGGGTTCTTCAAAGTTTATAAAAAAGCACACGACTGAAGTTGGTTTTCAGAAAGTATAAAAAACACACCACTGGAAAAAAATTGCACGACAAAAGTCCAATGAATACTTTTTTAATAATACGCATAAAAAATATACCATTGGAAATTACCGGGAGTTTTAGGCTGTGATGACCGAAAATTGACTTCATCGCAGACCATTTTTATTTTACGCTCACAACACCACCAAAAAGGGAGACATCCAATTGGTTCTTGCAAATCCTTGTTGCTTTTATTCAATCACATTGCTTACGAAATTTGCATTCTGTTCCTCTCTTTTGCACTAAAACGGCACTCCTCTCAGCCAATCATGAATTCAAGAAAATTTTCATGTGTAATATGAAAATAATACAAATCTATACGTTTTCGTATATGCATTTTAAGACAATTTTTAGAACACTCGTTATGGGTTTCGTAGAAAACGCAATGGCTCGTGTTCTAATATTGTTAAATATAGTTATTAGAAGATGGCAAAAAAGAAAAGGTCAAAATCTGCAGTGATTTAACAGTGGGTCAATATTAGTGTGCCGGGCCGCTAGGTTGCTGGCACTGAGAAGCAAGGGGGTATGTTCCATCAGCAGGCGGAACCATGACTGTACAATCATGCATGTACATCTACCAATCACGAGAAAAAGCCGAAAGCCGAAGTAACCGGCAAAAATAACAAGGTAATATCATTTTCAGACCTCTTTTAACTAAAAAGGGCGAAACTTTATAGTCATAGTGTTACACCCTATGCTTGAAAATTGATTGAATAAACTGCATTGAAACAATGACGGATATACAAAACATATACCCTAGTAAAGGTCTGAAACTATGCCTACTGATGAGCTTGTACATGTCCAAAAGGCCTTTCTTCGGCACTGATTAGATTAGTAAATTAACTAAAGTTTCGATTAAGTTCAGAATATAGAAGTACCTGATTCAAAATATTTTGGTCGAGGGCATCTCCAGTTCATGTTTTTATAGTTCCCTGGACTTAGTTTAATATTCATTTTTCCTTGATTCATTAATAGTTTCTTAGTGATATATCCTTTGCTTGCCTTTTAAATCCGAAAAGCAACCATAAAGCCTTTACTGAATAGTAGGATTTTCCAGTTTATACCTTCTGTTCGAAATCCTTCTTCAATGCCGCAAAATCCTCCTCCTTCTTTTCCATTTGTTTCACCAATTCATCCTTAGTTTTAGAAAAAAAAGAAATACTCGCATGAGATTTAATAGAACATTTAATGTAAATAGGATTACAGTGGTTCTATGCAGAAAGGACACTACCATAAATACATTTCCTATTGTTCCAATTCCAAGCATGCTTGCTTTCACATATCAAGAAGAACAAGAAATTGAAACACATTTGTAAAATTTATGTTTGAATTTTATTCATTTGAAATAAATATATTTAATTATTAATTAATATAAGAGGTTAGCCAAGTTGTCAACTTTCTGGCCATGCATGTGCTCTTTCTTTATCAACTGATATTTACACTCTAGTCAAAATACGATCCCTCATCACACGTCGACTGTACGAAAACTATGACATTACCTTGTCTGACTGGACGAGCTTGAACTTCTCCTGTAGCTCCTTCAGTTTCTTCTTCACATCTTTTACTTCCTTGTTCTGAATTATAACGAGAACAAGCCTTTAAACATTATTTAATTGGCAAAATAAAAATTGTGAAAAATCTTGCAAAGTGACAAATTATTTCAATATCGTGCTTTTACTTGATGTTGTATATATGCATACGATAGTAGTCCACACAAATTGACCTGAAATAAGTGAAGGTGCATTTCATAATGAACCTCTCTCGCCTAACATTTGCACTCCTCGTGTTTTATAGCAAGGACATGGCTTGCTCAGCTTTGGCTAGTAACTTGTACAGCTCTACGTACGTTTGTAGTTTCAATTTCCCTTTCCGCCTTCAGTCGCAGACCTTCCAGCTCACGTTCCTTTTGGGCAACAATCTTTTCATTTTCCACCTTGGATGAGAACAAAAGAATGCAACAAAAATGTTTCGCCATTTAAGTGTTTTTGTCTAGATACTGAAACGCTGGAATCGGAATTAAAATCTTGCACAACAATCATGGTCTTAGCAAAAACAGCACTGGATAAGAAGGGTGAACCCTAACTAGATCGTCAACTGCAATGTACTTTACTTTAAGACATTTTTCATTGTGTGCTACATAATTCTTGTAATTTTTTTAACAATCATTGCAGCAAATTTACGTAAATAGGGTTGCCACTCATTGCTGATGCATGGGATACAAAACATTCTTCGACTCTTCCCTGAACAATGACCAATTTTCACTGACTTTGTCTGCAATCTTCTGCATGCAGCAATTGCAAGTTGCCGACGAAACAACTAATAAAGTTGCTAAATAACGACGCATATTAAGAAAAGACTGACAGTTAAAACAGTAACACACTAGTTTTGCATAAACTGATGTTTAAACTTGTCTTCTATTACAAAGGATTTTCTGTTGATCTAACTAAAAACTCTAAATTGATGCTATGCCTTTGTTTTGATAAAGTGATAATTTTTGATAATACAATGTATTGAATTATTTTTTGATGATTTTAATTTCAGTTCTGTTGTCTACAGCGAGTCTCAGATAGCTGAGAATCACATTCGAGAGAACAATTCTTTATTTCACCACTAAAAGTAGCAGCACCGTCAAGATACTATTCCCAGTATTCCAGTATTATATTCTTTACAGAAATAAGTGTGCAGACGAACATTTAGGATCCATTATTTAAACCAAGTTAAAAAGAAGTCTAACTGAGTGGTCACTATAGTCATAGTTATCCAGGTTTTACCGTAATTAACATCTAATAAATCACAATATTGCCGCTATATGGCTGCAGCACAACCATGGATGATGCTTCAAATCAATGTTACCTTGTATTTTTCCAGCGTAGCACACAACTCGTTCATTTGCAGCTCAAAACTGGTTTGGGCACATTCTTTCTCTGTTACGGCATTATTGGTTTCTTCTCGCAGCTTGATGGTCTATTAAAAGTAGTTTATTGGCAATTATATTACACAATCAAGGACTTTTGTTAACAACGTAGTTTCCAGAGCACCTTCTCCTACTTTTGAAATGAAAAAACACCCATCTGCAGTTCCATTCCAGCAATCCAGGTTAAAAAGTTACCATGTTGCCCAATCTGTTGTTAATAGGTCTATTAGTTTTTGTGCGTCTAGTTGTTGACATTCTGTGGTCGTTAAACCTATCCTCATAGCCTTCATCATAGTGTGCTCCCTCCAATTGTTATAAAAAGCCCTTAGTGTTCATTGGCCCGTTACAGTTTAGTACTCTAAGCTCAGACAGAGAAGCTATACAATACTCTTCAAAACAATATCGTTGAACACTTATCACAATTACCTGTTGTTCCAAGTCTTTGTTTTCCTTTGTCTTTTTTTCAATATCATTACGCAGAGTTTCAACCTGTGTGCAGGAGAAAACAAAATGGTTTTGCTTCAGCGAGGGCGATCTTGCGGATTTCAACGTATCGTCTGATACTCCCTACGATTTCCACATGTCAAACTCAAATACAACGTCTCTTGATACTGGAATATTAGTTCCTTCAGTGCAGGGGAAATAAACGTTTCATTCCATTTGCTTTGTGGTAAAATTTAAACTTTACCAAGTGGAAGCCTTATGCATGATGTTGTAATGTATACATAACGTCCTGCGACGCGACTAAGTTCTTTGGCTGACAAAGCTCTTTTAAGTTTTAGTATCTGATACCAATCGTTCTGTTTAGTGCTGGCAACGTCATGTTTTCTACAGTAACTGAATCAAAATTAAAATCATACCTGGTTACTTTTTTCCTTACCACCTTCAATTTCGTTTTCCAGTCTTTCTTCTGTAGCCAGTAACTGAAAAGGTATCAAGGAATCAATTACCGTTAACATCGATTAAGTATTTTATATTTATATTTAACAGAAAGGTGAACTACAAGGAACAAGAAACAACTTACTTTTTCAGTTAGTTCTTTAACTTCTTCTCGGGAACCATCTAGTTCTGCGACCAACATCTGAATCTACGATATAAGATATATACACATTGATATACACGTTAATCTCGAGGGAGATTACCTGGATAACCTTTACATGCCTTAATATACATTTCTTTCTTGAAGTGTAAAATATATAGATTACAGCTGTGTTAATTTGTTTACTAACATTAACAGTACTTACCTTAGTTTCCGACTTGCCTGTAGTTTTTGTTTGGGTACCAAGTTGTGTTTTTAAAGTTTTGTTCTGTGAAAGAATAGAATAAAACAACAAGTTGCACTGAGAAATAGAAATTAGTAAAAATATCAATATTATTTTTTTTATATTTGAAATAGAAAAGACAATACCAAATTAGCTTGGCAAAGAAAACACATGAAGAATTAAAGTGAGAGACACTAACTTTTTCCGAGAGCTCAACGTAGATGATTGCTAACTAAACCATCTCTAAGGTAAACGCAACGGAACCTTTTCTGTAAACAATCTCAACATAAAGATAAAAAACATTTATGAGCCACAAGGCAAAACGACATGTATTGATGTATAACCGCATTCAAAATACTCCCACGTGCTGTGCAAGTGTTTGAAATCCACGATAAGAGTACTTACCTCCAGTTTAATTTCTTTAATCTGCTTTGTTTTGTTTGCTAGTTGGGTTTGAAGATTCTTCAACTGAAGGGAAGATACAAAAAAAAGGTGAGTTGCACGGTGCCGTGTTAAAAAGGGAGTCAGTGACGCAACGAATTTATTGGAATTGATCAAAATCTCTATCAATCTCTGTCAAGGAAGGTCGACTTCAAAAACACATAAAGCAAAGGGTAATTCCAATGCTCAGGTGGATCACTTATAAGGGTCTTAAATCACCTGATACTTATTTGCATTGTATTAGTCATAAGATGCTTTATACTCGAAATGTCCTGGGCGTTCAGCAGTGATCTCACTAGCACGCAATTTGGTTTACGTCTTGCTTGTTGTACATTGTGCGTTATGCTACTGATTGAAAGGTCAGTCCTTTCTTAATATTCTGCATACGGATTTTGAAAGAAACTTGAATACTTCTGACAGTGAAGTGATCAGGGAAAATGTAGTTTACAGTGTTTCAATGCGACTAAAAATAAATTGCAAAATTGGTATAACTTTGCCTAAACTATATATACTCTGTATATAAATAACACAAATATCGATTGGAAATGTAACAAAGTTCTGAATTCATAACAGCACTATGCAAATACGAAATTTATTGCAATTCTCGTACCTTGCCCTCCAAGGTTGTTGCTTGCTTTGATTTAGAGTTCAGTTCGTTTTGCAAAGACTTTACCTATCGGGTAAGTATTAAAAGAGTCAATTAACTTAAAGTTATTTTCAGTTTCCCTATTTCCTACATTTACTCATTTTAGTTAGCTTGAAATAAAAATAGGAAATGTTACATTAGTATGAGTTTAGAAATGCATGCAACCAGCGAATTGCCAGACTGATCGCGAAGATATCGAGACATCATGCAGTATCATCATTTATATACCTTTAAATCAGACTGACTTATTCAGTATCTATATTCAGATCCTAAACTACAAAATAACTTACAGATTCCTGTTCTTTTTCAATAATCGTTGAGGTCTTTTCGTTCTCGGCTGCAAGTTCTCTCCTTATTTTGTTACATTCATCCCTATGTTCCAAGCCAGAATTGTGAAGCACGCACATAGTTACCATATTAGAAGAGCAAAAGTTAAGAGTCACGATATATGCTGTTTGAATTAGCGCAGTTTAAATAACTCTAAAGGAAAAGAGGATAGACGAGAAGAAGTGAGAAGAAGACAAAACAAAAGAAAGTTCATATACATGCAGTACCATACTCTACATGGAATCTTATGCTTGCAAACTAAATTGCGTACATATGGTCACCTCGATATTAGCGAATGTGAAGTATTGCCATTTAGCATGACATCTTATGAAACGAAATGAGTCCAAGAACGGGCGCTTAGAGCAGTGTACAATTCCAAAACTGCAACTACATGAATTATGTATGTGTACCTCCACATGCAGTCACCTGTGTGCCAGAGGAGTCACTAAAGAGAGGTCTGATCACGATGATGACATCCATGCATGCAAAGTAAGACTGAATGTTTACAGATAAAAACATTTATCTACACTTAATACATGTAAACGTACTGCAAAATTTGATGTGCTGCCACGAGCTGCTTTACTTTTTCTTGACACGCCTCTTCTGACAGTTTTGTGTCCTTACAAAGAAAGATATTTGAATCATTAAAACAATATTAAAACTAAAATTTTATTAAACAATAAAATGTGTAAATGCTTTGATTAGAAGTACTTAGAAATAATAATTCTTAAACACCAACCTAATTTAGAAAGTTTGTACCGAGTATTCGGATTCTATCCCAGCTGAGCCCTCGTTTAGTGTAGGTAAATACCGAGCAAGCACTTTATGCACCAAATGACTCTGGATAGATTCCGAAACTCAATTATATGAATCAAAAACAAAACTGATAGAGACAAACCTGTAGTTGCTCTTCAAGTTTTGATACTCTGATAGTCTTTTCCTTTAGCTCCTTACTTTGAGTATCTTCTACATCCTAAAAATTATTTTAAACAATGTTTTTTGACAATAAAAGTTCGATCTCGTTCTTTTACCCGTTTAACATTATTTGTTTGCTAGAATGATTATATATTCAAACATAGTCACTTACTATACTGATGCCTGTTCGTTTTTCAATAATCGTAAATTGTCGATATTCTGTCCTCGTCCGAAAGTTCTCCTTGCTACATTCATTTCTATTCCAAACCGAACATGCATATATCATGCACACAATCCCCATTTGAAAATGACAAAACTCCAAAAGATCTTTATTTTAGTCATTTTGACAGTTTTTTCCGCTGAAAGTTAATTTGAACGTTGTTCTTTGATAAAAAAGTTCGGGTCTTTCGGGTTAGGTGACAAATTAATTTTCAAAGAAAATGTCCATCCTTTGCTTGAGAAGGGTCTTGTCACTGAATTGCGCACTAAAATGAACGAAGATTTAAAGTAGGTAGAAGTAAAATGGACAAAAAACTATTATTTCTGAAAAGATGCACATAAACAGCTTCCGAGCTCATACCACATATGTAAAAACGGCTCTCTCACTCTATTGTCCGTTGTGTCTGTATACTTTAACAGGGTTCATATTATCCACGGTCCATACCTTTAACTGTAAAAGTTTGCTCTGAAGTTCGGATTTCTCTTTCCTGTTAAGAGAGAAGACACTAGTTTCAATAAATGTTTGTATTGAACCTTCACTGAATCAGCATATACGTATTGTACCGATCCCGTGCGTATGTTTTCCTTTCTTTATGTGTCACCGAAAATTACAAAAGGCTTTGAAAACGATCACGAAGAATCGCTGTCATATTTTGCAGGTTTATGTCAAGACCCTTCCGTTCACTTTGTACATTCACTCAAAAGCTAATAATATCATTATGTCTATCGTCATGTTATATCGTGCAATATTGGTTTATACGTTGAAACTTTTTCCATTCACAATCAAAACATTAACGAACACTTATTCGTACAAATGTTTAATTAATCGCTTTCCCAGTTTAGTTTTAAAATAATTGCCAAATATACGTCAGTGCAATACTACGCATATTCTTTAGTTAAACTTTGACACTTCTTTTAAAAAGAAGGCCACTTACAGCTATAGAGTCTCTGTCCCAACTAACGTTCACTGTGATTAGTATTTGCAAAATGTTGTGGATGTCATTGTAGTGCTGTGGACTGTTGTGTCCAGTGGAAGATACACGATCCGCAAACTCAAGGAAATCGAAAAATAAATTACATTAAGCAATTAAAGGGAAGCAAAAGAGAAACTTTCTGGTTTGTCAATTACTTGGTAAAAATGTTTAATTTGAAGCAATAGTGGAGTTACCTCTCATTTTCAAGTTTGGTGCCCATTTCCTTCACACATTCCATTGCAGCTTTCTCCTTGGTTTCCGCTTCCATCACCTGCTGCTTTAATTTTTCTATTTCATCCTGCAGTTTAACCTCACTAAATCAAGGACTCGTTCCTTCTTTCTCTTCTTCTATATATAATAACTAAGAGTGCAGTGTCATTCCATTTATATATTAATAAAATGCAGAAATAAAGACCACAGGTTACCTTTTTATCACGAAATGACGTCGTCATACTGCATTGCTGCTCTTTCAGATTTTCTTTCTCTCTTATTTCCTTTGTTAGTTCGTCAGTAAGAGACAGGAGTGTTTGCTACGAAAGATAAAATAAATACGTATTGGAACCATAAAATAAACTGATCATACGAAGTATTGCTGTAGTTATACTGACCTGCAGATCTTCTTCCTTTTTCTCTAAAACTTGGAGCAATTTTTCCTTTTCTGCCTTTTCTTTCATATCTGCGGCTAGAGCTTCTTTCAGTCTCGCGCATTCAAGAGCAGTTTCGCCCTCAGAGAGAACAAAAGATTGTTTGAGATGCTAACTGGCATGATATGCGTGGATGCGTATTATGTTGTTGTGTAATATCAATAACTACACTTCTAGGAACTTCCAGTGTTATATTTGAAGATATAAACAACGATGTTTATTTGTTTATAGTTATAATGTAATTATCAGAGGTGGTATGATTGTCTGTGAGAGAGAGTAATCCCAAGAAGGACTGTTGGTGGTGACAAGTCTCAAACCCATTAGCCTCTCTATTAAGCTACTCTAGCACTTAAAAACAATTTCCAAACACAAACCGCACCTGTACCGCCACTTTGACTGAAGTAAAATATGTATACTTATCTGCGAGATGACTTCCGCAGCGGTTGTCGAAACGTCCATCTACCACCAACAGTACTTCCCAGGACTACTCTCACCCGGGCAACCATACCACCGCTGACAGTGATATTGCATGACTAACCGTTGTTCAGACCATTCACTATTTTGGCTATGTACATAATTATTTGAAAGTGCGAGGTCACACTGATGTAAGTACGAATGGAGAATCAAATTACTTGTATTAGACCAACCTTCTCTCCTTCCAGTTGTGTTGCCAAAGATTCAGCAGCATCTTTTTGTGCTATCATTGATTCTAATAAGAAATAAAGGTAATAAAGATATTACAATCTATCTACCAATCTAACAGTACTTAAGAAAAGATTAATTTCTGGTACAAGTTTTAAAAAGCCTAATACTAGAGCGTTGTTGTCTAACAGATTATTAAGTTATCGTATTTTAACCCGTCCTCAAAGGCTAATTCGAGTTGTTTTTTTCGGCTAACTTGATTTCGTTGAACTTCGTATTTCTAGGTAAAAAAAAATTAAGCTGAATTTTACCTAATCCTGGATTAAATGTAACTCCTGACTGTTGAACAACCAGACCCTGGTATTTTATTAAACGAATGTATACCAACCAAGATCTTCCTGACTTTTTACAATTGTCTTTCTTGCATCTTCAATCTCATGAGCGGACTTCCTCAATCTGAAACAAATTACATCAAGGTATAATATAGTTAAGATGCAAGCTATTTTCATCAAATAAATGTATATTAATTTGCCAAGTTGTAGGTAAGGAACACACACAGGAAATTAGCACTTATATAGTGTGTGCTTATTCTAATTCTCAGAAAAACACTTTTTGTAAGAACACAACTCACAATTTACCTTCATAACAAGAAATTACTCTAAAGGTGCGTAAGAGTGCTTTCTACAATTGTCTACAAAGTAGCAACTTGATGAAAAACACGCACTATATGTAGATGACTTACGGCAATTGCGCTCATACAAAACACGTTTAATGACTTAAACTGCTATTCCTTTCAATATTTTTTAAGCTAAAGGAAGGGAGGGGCACGCTTGTTAAAGATAAGTGTTCATTTGGGTAGTTATTCCAAATACCGACCTACGCCTTAACATCGGTCAAAATAATCAAAGCCGATTATTCAGATATAAATAAGTTAACCATACTTTTCCTTTCCAGCGTTTACTTCATCCTCTAAGCTTGATACTTTCTGCTGGAGGACTGCATTGGTCTGTTGGTGTTTTTCACTCAATTCTTCAATGTATGTTTTCTGTTCCACGAAGTTATCCTCTGCTTCTTTGAGAAGAGATTTCATTTGAGACAGTTCCATACTGATCTTCTTTGTTTCCTCCTAACCATTTTTATCAAAGAAAATATTCAATAACAACAATATCAACTAAAACAGATCTTAATGTATTGTTGAACGCTATGCATTTATCTTGAGAACAAAATCACACATCTTTCCGTTTCGTAATATAAGTAAAGCATTGTGTCACTTCATATTCTATAGATCAGGGTATAGTTTGCATGTACTTGGAAATAAGATGCATAAGATACCTTGTTGCCTTTTTACCTTTCCAAGAGAGAGCAGTTCTTCTGTATTTTCCAACTGAAGTTTCTGAGAGGTGATAATGCTTTCCTTCTTTTCACCATTGTCGGTCAGCTCGTCTAAGACAAAAGCAACTCAGATGCAAACGTTCTATGTTCAGTCACAACAACTGCTATTTTCCAAATCAGACTCAAACGTTATTAGATATTTTGTACACTGCAGAGATATAAGGCTATTCAGGTACATAATTACGTTATGAAATGTTTTTAAATGTGTTGCTGGTCAGAAGCCATTTCAACACAGGCGTGGTCACTGCAGTCTTGTCCAACGCAGACTCACAGACCCTGTTCGATCCATCTTCTTTGTTTCATCCAAATGAAACGAACAAAAATGATAACCCTAGGAACTGTAGTCAATAGACAAGAAATATAGAGGGAATTGGATAAAACATACATGTATGACGAACTAAATTAAGCGTACCTCCTCCCCCCCCTTTTTTTTTAATTATGTACTCATTATTGCAAGGTTTTTTTTTCTATAGTATTTATTTTGTAACTTAATTTATTCTGTATTGTAATTTAAATATATACATTGCATTCAAAATTGTACTTATTCTTAAATATATGGCGAAATAAAAAATGTCAAATGTCAAATATAAAACAGCTAGTGACCCTACCTTCCCAGTAAATGCAATGTAGGCGTCCTCTGTTGTTATGCTTTTGCAAATTTCTTGAAATGAAGAGATACTTTCTATCTCAATATCCACTTCTCCATCGATAAGACTTGCAGCGTACCTTCGTTTCTTACATATTGCTTTTGTGTTTGGCTGAGCCACGAAACTGAACACTTCTCCGTCGCACTGTTCCTGATTTCCGTAGTCAGTCAGGTCAGCGGTCACTTTGCTGCTTGGGACTATGCGATTAACGTATCGCTTGTGCTTACGAATAGCAATTTCATCGTCGTCATCACTCGCGCCCTCCATAATTTCCTTCAACAAGAGAGGAATATCTTCCAGGGGAGAGTCAGCACTCAATTCTATCACTGTGGTTTTCAAAACGTCTGTTTCGTGTGGTAAAACTCTATGGAAACCCCAAGCACTTGCTCCCCAAGGAATTCCACAGAATCTTAAAAAAAGAAACAACAAACTATATTTATAGCTTTTTATACTATAACATCTAAATTTATGGATAAATTCGCAATTAGATAAAAGATATGGGTGCTCTTGTATGTAGTTTTGTTATTTTTGCTATTGTAAGTTATTGACATATCAAAGTTATGTAGGCGTTTTGATGATGTTCAAATGCTATTATAACATGCAAGTGCATACCCTTACCCTTCATGATTCAAATCTTCCGCCGAAACTATCTGCGTTCCACGAGTTATTGTAAATAGATGAACGCCTGAAATCCGTTCCTTCAGCAAAATCTGAACTATGAACAGCGAACTCTTGAATGACAGTTCTTGTGCCTGATCAATGATGTCGAATTCGTGTGGTAAATTGAAAGTCTCCGCTGGCCAGAAGTTCACAATCCTGATCGTTGAAAACTCTTAGAAAGAAAACATAAGACTATGAGAGAAACTCCTAAAATATAATTATTGTTCACAACGTTTTTATTATTAACACTGAATAAATAATATGAGTTAGTCAAAATCCGCACTATGAAAAAGATGGTACCGCACAATGCAGAGTAGTAAATGTGCAAAAAATATAATTGTCAGTACAAAATGGCTTCCAGTCTGACTGGGATTTAACACTGAAGACATTTATGCTGTGCTGCTGGAAACTTGGGTTATACAAGTAGGTTCAACATCAAATTAAACTAATATGCTATTCCGGCTCCTTTATGGAATAAAACTGCAACAACGTTTGGCTGAGCATTTCGCATATTTTTTGTTCATACTGTTGCATGCACTCCGCACGCCGCACTCCATAACCTAATTTGAAAGGATATTTTCATTCTTCTCAAAACAGTGAAATAGCTCCACCTATCCTCGTTTAATTAAGTTGCGCCTAACTGCCTGAGAAGCTGATATTGTTATCCTAGGATATAAAATTAACTCGTTTTTAAAAATTATAACCTATAGAAAATAGGTAATAATAATAATAATATATGTAAACCTTGTCTTGGAATGGATCCAAGGGTTGCCTTGAGCTGTTGCCGAACACCCTCGTCTATGACACCTGTCTCGGGAAAATCGATTTCAACCAAACTTGTGATATGCTCTGGTAGTTTGTCAATGAATGACTCAGCCAAACCTGAGGCATCCTTCAGAACAACACACGCTGTGTTTGCCTGAGAATAAAACTAAAACGTTAGAATAACTATCGCTATCGAATCCATTAGCTAAAATAAAACATGAGTTGATAGCTGTGGAAGGTTCTAGCCGGCCAGCAAACAAGTTAACATGCCAGTACAAAGGTGTAATAAAAAACAAAATAATTAACCAGCGCGGATTCTTAACAACCAAGCTAAGAATGCAAATGCTTCACTTTGATTGGCTATATATTACTCATGGTCTATCACGCAATAGACCCATTCCGTGAAACATTCCTCTCTCACATCCAAAATTGAATAGGTGTCATATCGAAAGCCGTTCCAAAAAACCCAAAGAGTCACAGAATATGATGTGAACAATGTTAACTTGAGTAATGAGCAAACTTTGTTTTGTCGTGAACGCGAGTCTCCCGTACCCACAAAAAACAACACAAATTGAAACTCAGCAAACCTTTCCTACACAAGTTGTAATAGTTTCATAAAATGGATTGTCTCATGTCTGGACATTTTTACTAATTAACAATTAGAATATTCGCTTGCAATTTCTACCGACAGTTTGATAGTTCATTCGGCCTGCAGCCTCATGAACTATCGGCCGATAGATTTATGTTCAAAAAACGACATTTAATCCAATGCTCAAATATTTTATTCAATCCAATCCCAAATTCATTCAATCTTC
>JANSTR010224697.1:0-14351 GCA_025434805.1 Antipathozoanthus remengesaui | reverse complement strand
AATAAAAATATAGTATATAGCTGTATGAAATTCATTTATCCCAAAGACAAACCTTCGGTAATAATATCTTTAAATTTCACCCCTGTCGATCTCAACACAAGAGGACTTGAACTAGTACACTATGTTCTTTGTTGTATCTGTCAAATAACAACATATGACATATTTGTAGGGTTTATAGTTGTATTAAAGCTGACGTTTCAAGTTTATGTTAAAAATCCCATCATCAGAGCAAACCCCTTGCTGTGTATTACCTGATACATTTTAGCAGTTCATCACAATTTCTAAAGTTACAGATGTATTATGGGAGTAACTGCAGAATACCCATCCACTATTGTACTTGAATACCAATGGGAATGTTCTGCGCATCCAAATCTATAGAACGAGAAATGCGCATGAATAAATTGTTCAAAGAGGCCATATATTCTGCAGTTAAGCCATATTATGTTACTTGCAGTGCCCCCGGTACTGGGGACAATGTGGGGATTTGACGAAAAATATTGCCCCAGTAGGTGGGGCAATTGCACTGGACGTTTGAAAGTCCCCACATTTGCCCGGAGTCCCCCCCCCCTCTCGGGGAAGTCGATGACAGGTGCACAACCAGCTGCAGCAGCTGTTGTAACCTTTTAATGTTTCAATCTCACCTCCTCTTTAGCAGCTGCAATTCTTTCCTCAAAATCATACTCTTTCTTCTGTTTCTCTTCTTCTCGTTTTCTTTTGTTTGTTTCAAATCGCTTCTTCACTTGGTCCAGTGTTGATCTTTCAACTCGCATGGACATGCCAAGATTTCGCTGATGTTTTTTCCCGTTGATATGATCGAGAAAATTGATAGAGTCTTTTACTACACAGTCACAAACATTGCAGTAATAACCTCCAGTTTGCGACATAGGAGTTGTTTTGGTTATTACAATGGACTTTCCAAGATTGGAATCGAGATCAACTTCATATTCTCGAGGTTTTAGAAGCTCCCTTTTCACAGGAGGTAGATTACGTGAACTTGAAGTTTCATCGTCATCGTCGTCCTCTTCTTTCAAACGTTCTCTCGCCTTTTTCTCATATTCCTCTTTATCCCATGTTCTTCTGTAATTATCTGCTTTTCCACTGACCCCGGCCATTGCTACTGAAATCTGAAGAAAATCGAAGAAGAAACAAAAACTGAATTGGCTCATGCAATTCTGCTCGTTTCCAATCTTCTTCCAACTGCACTCGATGAAAGCTAATCGATAAGTCAACGTGACGAAGTTCCGTGCACCGTCGGGTTACTCCCAACACTTCATGTTGCCTGCGTCACAACTTCGTCACTATTCGGAGGAATTTGTTCGTGACAAATTACGACCTTTTAGAACCGTTCCCAAATTTGGGGCATAGCTTCAGCCATATATGGCAATCGGCATCTTACGAGCGTCGCGCAACTTCGCAGTTGCACGAATAACCTCGTGGAACTTCCGTAAGCGCGCCATCTTTGTTCTTGGATGGCAACGGCTGAAGGCCAAGTTTAAGCTCAACTTACCCCAGGACAGAAAGGTAATCGGAAGTTCTCCAAGTTACTGGAAACAAATGTTATGACAGGGGATACGACTAGTTCAAGAATTTTCTTGGATTTGAAGCACTTACAGAGGTAAAGTTATAATTATTGGGCAAGCAGTCATTCTGTGTTTTCGTGATTGAAAATTTTGGTTGAGTGTATATAATTGCGCCATTCAGCCGGGTTCCATTTGAATTTCTTCGGTAAGAAATCGAAACTATGTTGTGTTTCGCTTCAGAACTTTGAAATTTTCACTATCGAAGCCAAGTAAGGTCCAAAATTCGCCTTGCCTTTCAACTCGTAAGAATTCTTTTCAAATCAAGTGTAAAAGAAACTTCATTATGGGGTGTTTGTTGACTCGGAGGCAATGTCGCTTCTCTTTGGTATTTATATTTATAATTTCCTCAGTGCGATTCTATAATAAGTATTAAGCCGTTGCGATGATGAACCGAAAGAAGTACATATATCTCTTTTGAGATAAGACCAAAAGTCGAAGAGGACCAGAACGTGTTCAGTTCCCAACGCTTGAATTGCTTTAGCAGGTACAGCTCGTGTTGTGCATATTGCGTATGCAAAACACCTCCCTCGACCAACAGAAACAACCCGTACCAGTCATTTTAAGAACGTACAAATTTGAACAAAATGGCGACTGTGCAAAATAAAAGTTTTGGATCTTTTTTGTTTGCGATTAAATTTATTTTTCATGCACTTTTCTTGCCAGGCCTGGCCCCGCATTCAGAGCGTTCATCGGTTTTCGCGGTCACAGCTGTAGTGGACGAGAAACATGATGCATGTACACATATGGTGGCTTGCTAGCGCAGTTCAAGTGTTGTAAGCGCCGCGCTGGGTTGATTGCGAAAAGGGCGTCATCAGTAAGCCATTTCGCCAAGACTGCCTTGAGTGAATTGAAACATTCTTAGGCGAATCTAGTAACGATTATAAAAAAAATTGTGTCTTTTTCCGTATAGGACTTGACGACTTTCACTGGTCGAGGTTTGCCTATGGCTGGTTCAGGGCGAATTGACATCAATCGAGCCTCGGTTGGAGAGCTTTGTGCACTGAAGGGGGCTGGAACGACGAGAGCAAAAGCTATTGCTGAATTCAGAGAAGCTGCCGGTGGATTTTCGTCTCTAGAAGATCTTACGCAAATCGCTGGAATTGGTCCATATTTTCTTGAACTGAACAAGGGCAATCTATACTGCTCTTCTGCCATAAAATATGGTTGCCACGAAAGACGTGAGACCAGAAGCTCGACTAGAACTAGACATGGGAAACATTTATTGAATAAGGGGTTAGATTTGAAGCGAACCAGAAGTATATCAACAAGAAGTCGGAGTAATTGTAAGAAACTTGATGAAACTGTAGGGTTGTCTGATGATGGGCAAACTGAACCAGATATTCTGCCATCCCCTTCAAAGAAATTATGCTCCTCTAAGCAAAGTAGACTTTTGAAGCTTCTACCACAGAAGAATTATGGAACCATTAAGACCACTCCACTGATTTTAAGTCCAGTGGATGTAAGAAGGCATTCGATTCTGAGTGGACCACCTCCGGCTGGACTGGAGGAATGGCTGCAAATATTTCACCAGTGGTCTCCTGAAGAACAGAAGTATGCCCTGGAAGAAATAATTGAATCTAGTGACCCATCTCTTGTGAGACACATGATGAGAACAATTGAGCCACGGTTTCAACGCGACTTTATTTCACTGTTACCAAAAGAGCTGGCTCTTTATGTGCTCTCTTTCCTGGAACCAAAAGATCTGCTGCGTGCTGTGCAGACATGCAAATGCTGGCAAATTCTGTGCGAGGATAATTTGTAAGTATTTTATCCCTCTACCAATATCACTGTAGCTTACTGGAAACCAATCTCTGATACAAGATAATTTATTCTATATGTATGCAGGCCTGTCAGCGAGAGTAATGCTTTGCACACCTCAGTTGCCCAAGGCATACAATGGCTTGTGGGTGTTTTGTTTCACATATTGTAGTAAATTAGAGACATTTTAATGATTAATGGTGAAAAACCATTTGATGATGATTATGTTAACAGGTTACCACAAAAAAGGTGCGATCACACATGTCTTATTGACAGGCCAGTGTCTGCAATCATTTCATTAAGTTCAATATTTCACTGCAGTTGAAAAGAAGACTTAAACTCTCACTTCGTTAGATTGCCAGTTAGTAAAGTTGGTCACAGTTAATAAAAGGTGTATGTGTGAAACCTAGAAAAAAGTAGCATCATTGAAACTGTAGCTTTAAAGTCAGTGTTGCAGCACTACTGTTATTTGGAAGAAATTCTCTTTCTTAAGTTCAGACTTTTGAAATTCTGAATTGTGGTTTCCATTTCAAATTTTTTGGATTTTTTGAAAGCAAAGTTTTTATTAGAACATTGGATCCATTCCTATAGTTCGGTGCAATCTTACCAGTTTAGAAATCAGTGTGCTTAGCTTTATGCTTTTCCTCCTGACTTTTCAATTTAGCAAATTTATCAAACTCTATGAAAATTGTCAGTGTCTGAATTTCATGAAACAATGAACATTTCGAGAATCTACTCTTCCAGACAAACAAAATGAATGGTCACTTTATAGTTTCGTCAAGTGGTTTAAAAGTTCAGACATTATTGGTTTATATGATAGGGAAAATGGTTAAAAGTTTTAACACAGTTGTTTTGGGTCAAACTTTTTTGATGGAGCTCATTCATGCATTGTTGGGGTTTTATTGATTGGTTCAAAAGTCTGAATCCTTAATGGCATAATTAGCAAAAAAAATCAAGAGATACAACTGAATGGAGACGGTGTATGCATGTGTTCTGCTAACTGGTTCAGAGACTAGAATAGTTTCCATTCAAGTGCATGGATGAAATCAAATCTGAATTTGATATTGCTTTAGACAGTAAATTATGTTTTATAATTTTCTTTTACATGTAAACTTGAAAAAAGGCTGTATATGTTCAATTCATGGACATGGTTCAGTGGTAAATTAACAGCAGGGTTAATGGGATATATTCTGATAGGCTGAAATGGTCTCCTGATGTACTGTGACCACCTTGACCTTTTTAAATGAATTTCGTTTTCTTTTAAATTTAAATGTTATGTGACAAGAACCTACAGTTTGGCTATTAAGTACTCCTCAAGGACAACAGATTTTTTGTCTTGAAAGTGAAGAACTGAAATAGTTACATGTTGCATAGAATATTATGTTTGAGCTAATAACTATTAACCTTTCAACCCTAGCCAGTTATCAGCATATACCTTCTCCTTACACCATCCACACATAATGTATTGTTGTTACAAGAATGTAGTACTTAATTGATCATACACACCAATCTGTCTAAGATGAAAAGAAAAATGTTACCATTCTGTTTAGAAGGGAGCTTTTAAGACAAGAGGACTACCAAGGCAATATGCCATATGGCATGTTTGGTACTGAAAGGGTTAACCAGAGGTGGAAACTAGCCTCTTGAGAGCCGGACAAGAATTTCATTGGCCTGCATATTTTTTTGTTAATCTAAATCATGTTTTTAGGTTGTATGAATTTGGATGTGCCAAATGCTCAGCTGGTCTTTTCAATGGTGGAGCACTGAACATTGTTCTAGATAACAAAGCTACAGTGTATATCCACCAGTCTCTTTCTACATCTTTATCACACAAAATTTATAAGAATACAGATATCTCCAATCAATCAGTTGGAAACAAAGTATATATTTAGAATATGACATAAATTTTCTGGTACTGTGTGCAGATGACCACTGATCTTGGAAAATTTGGTGAATGCTGAAATACTGACTAACTGCGCATGACTGCAATGTGTAAGGGTTTCTCTCACTACAGTTAAATGCAAGTAATCAAGTACAACATTGTGACATTTGTTTCACTAACCTAGAATTTTCCAAAAAGAGACAAGAGTATATGTATTTTTTCTGCATGTTCAGGTCAAGTAGGCAGTTGTTTCATAAAATCTACCAGCCCAATGTGAAACTTGGCAGGCACTGGTGGTCAGGGGAGCATCAGTTATGCGTTAACTATGTTTATAGTAGTGGGAATTTTATATGTGATTATGACCAAGAAGCTGAGAAATTGTAGTTCATTTTGACCAAGAAGCTTAGATTAGTTTATTACTTTTACCACTCCAAGGTGGACAGAGAATCTTAACAGGTCTCATGACCCAATTGACAAAGGTCTCTGAGGGCCAATGGTTTAACGTCCTTATCCGAGAAGACGCGAAGTTCTAACCATTTGTAGATGTTAGGGAAAAGGCAGCACCTTCTCCTCAGTTATTTTAAGACCCTGAGTGTTAGTCCGGCCGGGAATTGAACCCGAGCCTCCCACATTGCAGACTGGCGCC
This sequence comes from Antipathozoanthus remengesaui, assembly GCA_025434805.1. Taxonomy (NCBI): domain Eukaryota; kingdom Metazoa; phylum Cnidaria; class Anthozoa; order Zoantharia; family Parazoanthidae; genus Antipathozoanthus; species Antipathozoanthus remengesaui. The sequence goes on along the minus strand of JANSTR010224697.1, from coordinate 8,485 downwards.
TTACCAACTGTGCTAACCATATTACAGCCCATCACAATTCCTGTCCAATCCCTTTTATTGTCACTACCAAGTGTTGGCATTGAATTTGTAAGAAATGTGCAAGTTTCTTCCTAAAAGCGGAGTATTATATATGATGAAGTCTGATGAGGAATCAGATAGCATTACTAATTGGTTCATACTTGTTTTGATTCTTAGACTGTGGAAACAGAAGTGTCAGGAGGTTGGTATACATGAAGACCCTATGTCTTATGTGAAGCCACCAAAGAGACGATCTCATCCATTAACACATCATACAACTCAACTCTCCAGTCCTTACAAGAAAATGTATCTTGTCAAACAGAAAATCTATTGGAACTGGAGGTCAGGACCATTTCGGCCCTCAAAAGTACTGAAAGGACACGATGACCATGTAATTACATGTCTTCAGTTTTCTGGATCAAGAATAGTGAGTGGATCAGATGATGGAACTCTCAAAGTTTGGTCTTCTCTGACTGGCAAGTGCTTACGCACATTAGTTGGGCACACAGGTGGTGTTTGGTCATCTCAACTCAGTGGCCACATTATTGTGAGTGGCTCAACAGATCGGACACTTAAGGTTTGGAATGCAGAGACAGGTCACTGTATACACACCCTTTATGGGCACACATCTACTGTCAGGTGTATGGACATGCATGAGAATGTTGTTGTTAGTGGGTCCCGTGATGGCACTCTACGAGTTTGGAACACAACTAATGGTAACTGCCTACATGTTCTTGTTGGTCATCTTGCAGCCGTAAGGTGGTAAGTATTTTAGAGCACCAGATGTTGTCTGTTTGTGTGTAGGTGGGGTTACGTATGACACTTTGTTTATATATGCCTCCGGTAACCAGATTTAGTCATAAATTATGTGCTGCTGAAGATGTATATATGACAATGATATAGAACCAGTACTCTTACCAGTACTCTGTGCACTGGGGAAATATTACATTATTTGTCGGCCTGAATTGATGACACTCGACAAATGCAATGAACTGGTGTCTGGATGCAGGCACAAAGCAGCATACCAGTATATGAACCTAAAACTTTAAGCCAAAATCTTAGTTTTTAATTTTAGCCACAATACCTTTTAGCATCAATACCTTTTAATATTTTAAAATTGAATCAACCATAAATTGTATTTTAGACTGCATGCAGATGTACCACTCTGGAATTTAATTACTGCACCAAGTACAATTATTATTGTCTAGGCAACGATACATACTTGCATAACATTACACTAATTCACATAAATGCTGAATAATTGGAATTTACAACACAATCTTTCAAGGAACTGTGAACTTCAGTTCCAAACCTTTATGTAAGAGTTTGTTAGAACTGATCTTTAATCTTCCTAGCACAGCTTTGGTTCCCCAAAGCATTGAGCACTCTGATATCCAAGAAGTTGCAAAACCTGTATAGGTCAGTACTTAGGTAGTCAGACTCTGGTACAGCCTTCTAAGAACCAGGCAACTCCTTCTGCTCCCTCTTGTAGACGTTTGGCCGGCTTCATCATAATTTTTGTATACATTTGTCAAATGAACATATCAAGACTGTGCTATGAGGGTATATGTTGAGCCTTCTCCAGCAGCATGTATACCTGCTACCCTGAATCATTTTGAGAAGGCTGTTGATATAGTCTGTTGACAGTCAAATAAACAAGCAATCTAGGCAATGCAAAATCTACAAGAAGTCCTACCTTTGACTGTCACTATTATGTTTTTGAACACTGAACTAATTCTTTCATTCTGTTATAGTGTAAAGTACGATGGACGGAGAGTTGTAAGTGGGGCATATGATTTCCTTGTGAAAGTATGGGACCCAGAAACAGAACAGTGCATTCATACATTGCAAGGACACACGAACAGAGTGTATTCCCTCCAGTTCGATGGCACTTATATTGTGAGTGGTTCACTGGACACTTCCATACGCGTGTGGCATGTGGAGAGTGGACAGTGCATGCACACCCTTATAGGGCACCAATCATTAACCAGTGGAATGGAATTGAGAAATAACATTCTTGTGTCTGGAAATGCGGATTCTACTGTCAAGATTTGGGATATCACTTCTGGGCATTGCCTTCAAACCCTGGCTGGCTCAAACAAACACCAGAGTGCTGTCACCTGTCTGCAGTTCAATAGCAGGTTTGTGATCACAAGCTCTGATGATGGTACAGTGAAAATCTGGGACCTGCAGACTGGGGAATTCATAAGAGACCTTGTAAAACTGGACAGTGGAGGGAGTGGAGGGGTGGTGTGGCGAGTTAAGTGTGATGAAAAGAAACTGGTCTGTGCTGTTGGTAGCCGTAATGGCACTGAAGAGACGAAATTGCTGGTTTTGGACTTTGATGTACATAAGTGAGGCTGCCTTTTGTTTAATCCTGTCTGTTTGGTAAGTTTGGGTTTTTGTAGTGTGGAAGCACTTTCAATATTAATTTTTTTTTACAACAGAACAGCAAAATCTGACTCACTGTTGAAATTAGCAGGGTTCCCTCAGCAAATTGCTTAGTATATTTGGTTGATCAGGTACTACTTTTGTTTAAGTGTTTCACTACTTCAAAAGCCCAAATAAATATTATTTTACTAAATATGTAATATTCACATGGAAGATGTGTAGCATTTGAGTTCAAAGAAGGGTTTGTCACACCGGTTGCTTTTCTTGACATTGACACAGGTGTTGTTTGAAGCCTTATCAGCAATTCTATTGTGCCAGCTATGTTGTTTTTCTTTTGTCTATAGAGTTCATTTGGGATTGCCAAGCTCAAGCTAAACTCTCTTACCTAATTAAAGTTTAATTTGCAATACATTTTATCAGCATTGTCTTTAAAGACAAAGATTTGCCTTGGAAAGCCAAGAATCTGCTAACGATAATATAATATACATTAGATTGAGTATTTCAGGGACTAAGTTCAACTACAGTACAATCATGTAGGTGGTGATTGGAATATGAACTCACAGGTATAACTTAATTTGGCCCAAAACTCTCATCCAACCTTAGCAACTAAGGTCATCTTTGTAGAGAGTTAACATTTCCAAAGACTTTAAATACTTGCCGGGCAGTTGTAATTTAAATATTGCATATGGGTACCTTCTTTAAGGATATGTGTACCTTCTTGGGTGTTTTGGGAATCCAACAGGGTTGGTTACACAAAGCTATAAAATTTAATATTATTGAAGAAACCAAAAGTATCAATTATGCTTTGACTAATATATGTTTACATACTATTGTTAATAATGCACTGCGTTCATATTTGATGTTTATAATTGTTATAAAGAATACAGCTTTCAAAGTTTAAAGAAAATGTTCACTTTTGTACCGATTGTATAACTCATTCTCTTGGTTTGATCTCTCCTGCTCATTGCTTATAATATTTTGAGATGAACATTGACAGTGACTATAAGAAGGTGACCTCATCTATTACATATTTTGGCCACAGCATTATAATTTAGGATTATAGAACTCCCAACCCTAGATTGGCATCCTGTTTCTTTTCCCTTTTTAACATTTCAGTTGCAAAGTACCTAGGTGATGTTCTATCAACCCTACAGGAAACTGGATCCCGAACCTAAATACAAAGTGTAGCAGTGTTTGAGTGGTCCCATAAGACCAGTCAGTAACTATTCCTTACCCTGGTGATAAAAAAGAAAAACTAGAATGGTGTACAAATTTTAGTTTATTTTATTTCTTCCTCTGCTCTTATAATTTGTGAAGAAATTCTGTAACCCTAAATTTAAACTGTGGCTTTTGGTGTATTACTAAAAAAGTAGTGTCCGTTTAACTCCAGGGCAGGGCTCAAAATAATGGCTTATCAATGGACAATGTCTGATCAGAATGGTGATTTGACTGGACAAGACTATACATTGCTGGTCGTGTTGACTGGTCATGCATACTTTACTTTTTCAAAATGGAGACATGTCCGAGCTAAAATCACTTAGCCCAGTCATTTTGACCATCCTCCATATGAAAATTATTTTGAGCTCTGCAGAGTTTGTGTGACAATGTTTGAGGACCAGAAAGGAGACATTAGTAAAGTTTCAGTCTTCTAGTGCTGTGTAGATTGTACAGTAAATTGTAAACATGTATCTGACTTTAAAGGAACAGACCAGCCACGATGATTTGTTTTTGTTTTAGTTTCAGCAAGAATAGAAACTAGTTTTCGTAGTCCAAAATTATGAATGAAACTTAGCTCAAAGGTTGTTTTTAAAAACAACAACTAAACAATTCTTTGGTTGTTGCTAGAATTTGAAAGTCATTTTTTCCCCAGAAAAGTTTTGACCGTGGTAATTTTCAACCACATGAAGTTAGATGATTGTGTGACGCCTGGTCTGTCTTTTTAAACTGCTTCTTAACGTGAAGCAGTGTAATGTTTATCAATTTCAACTGTGTTGTAACCAAATGTGGTATACATGTTCGAGTTTCTCAATATTGGAATGAAATTATTTCCTGCAGGACAGGAAGAACATTTCTTTGTGAAAGATTGCATCAGATCTGCTTGATAGACCCTTTCTGCCCTAGCTAGTAATCAGCATTTTCTGTACCTTCTTATAACTACACAGAATGTGTTGTTTGGTTGTGAGAATAATTATATTGATCATAAAATTATACTAATATAATTAATGATTTAAGATAAAGAGTACATTTCTCCCAACATTCTTATAAGAAAGCTTAGGGGATGGTTTAGTTTAATTCAGTAATTTGTCAATGTCACGTTTAAAACTGAAAGGGTTAAAAAAATTTGACTCCATGTTTGATGTTGATTTCCTTTGGCCATTCGTTGGAATAAATATAAAAGGGTCATGCTGCATTGCAGTAGATTTGTTGTATTACTTGGGACCTCGAGCTCTCAAGTGGTCATCATTTACAAAAGTTTGTTTACATTTTGCAACAAAGCCATATAAGAAATATCTTATTAGTCTTGTTTGCTCAGTACGTATGGGAAATTGACCAATCACGGCGTGCAAAATTAGTCAGCCATGTAATAAAGTAAGTTATCAATCAAGTTTTTTCTTTCCTTTGAAGGCCCAAGCATGAAGTGCACAGGCCATAAAATTAGGGAAAGGAAAAACAAGGAACCGTAACTGACCGTACAAACTGAGCAAACTGAGCAAACAAGGCTAACAGGATATTTATTGTATGGTTTTGTTGAGAAATGTAAAGAACTCTGTAAATAATAGCTTCTTGAGAGTTAGAGATCTATATGGCAACTTATGGACCAGAAATTGACCAATTACAGCATGCGAAAGGAACAAGCCATATAATAAGGTAAGTTATTATACATGGCAAACTGTCTAAGATAGAAAGTAAAATTCTCCCAACCAGTTTACAGAGAATGTATGGATACAGTTTATGAGAATTTAGCAATATGTTATATAGCATATGTGGGACTGAAGGGGTTAACGAGTTTCAATTTTGTCTTTGTTGTTGTTACTGTGTGTGTGTTCAGCAATGCATGTAGAGAACTGTGACAATGATTAAAGATCTTTCATTTGGCTTTACACACAGTCTGGAAGATGAACAGCAATAAATATAGATAAACGCAAACTTATTGTTTGTGGAATAGTTATTAAACAGATTTCATTCTAATTTGTTTAGTTTACAACAAGGGAGACACAGCCCACTCACTTTCAGAAGACTTGTTGATTTACCAAGCATTTGGAAGTTCATTTTGTCAACACCATGGTTACAACTTACAACAATAACTTGTTATAATAAGCTGTAATCAAACAAGTGATAACAAAATTGGATGAAGCTGCAGGCCGAGTCAAATTTCTTTGATTACAGACATCCACATCCCACAGATTAATTATAATTTACTCTATTAATTTCCATTTTTATTTGGCAATGGTCAGTAACTTCAGTCAGTAGATCCGATAGGGAAGAGTGACTAATGAGTAGAGATATTATAGCTGAAGTTAAATAGTAATTTTATTGTTGAATGCTCAGTTATTCCATTTTCAACCCAAGAACACATATAGCTCGACTTGCTCAGGGATGGCAAAGTAATTTATTCAGTGTATAGGTGGGGGGATAAGGAGACTTCAGTTTGCAGGAATTGGGGGCTTTGCCGCTTTCTGGGCATGCTTATGGTTGGGGGAGGGGTTAATTGACTGTATATCATTCCAATTAGCTTAATGAAATTTGATGAATAGCATCCCCTACTTTGCTTTTCACATTTTCCTGTTAATTTTAGCATTCCTGCCAGGATTGGACTTGCAGGTGCTGTTGATAATTAATGCAACTTGAGACTGCCTATTTTCTGGCACTATTTTGAGTAGTTTATGGGTGCAAGAACATGGCCATTCTATTATACTCCATGTACACTTATTGTTTCCCAGTATGGTTAATAGAAATTGAAAGGCTGCTTCCCACAACTATTCAATGGTTTATGGTCAACCATTATGACTATTGAACAGTCTACCTTTGCACTAACAATCATTTACTAAAGGTTTGGTTTTACAATCCCTTCAGAAAATTCATTAGACGTTTGTATTTATATCATGATATATAATTATATAATAATATTAAAAGCTTGACACAGCCAGCTTGTACTGCTGCAAAAAGAATATTAAAATACTATTTTTGTATATATTATTTTGCCTATTGTGTATACTTACTTACAGTGTCACATGTGGTAAACATTCTAGCGTTTTACACTCGGGGGAGGGGGACGTTCTTTCATGTCCAATGTTTAGTTTCATAATGGACGTCAGTGAACTTATTATTAAGCTATTACACTGTGCAATCCGGGTGATGTTTCAAATGTTAAGAAGGCATCTCGGTTCAGTTAGCAGTATAGCTATACTATTCAGTAGTCCCTGCCCTTCCTTCTTGGGACCACACAGTCTTGCAAAACCTTCCCCAAACCCCAACAAATTACCTGGGCCCAGTTGTTCAAACCCGAGTAGCACTAATCCTGGATTAGCTGCTAATAAAACCTATAGGGTTAACCCAGGATTAGCGCTAATCGGGCTTTGAACAACTGGGCCCAGGGGATCAACTTTGCAGTGGCATGTTGAGAAAGAAATAACACGAGATTCTTTGTGTGCTGCAGTTTTTACCATAAAGTATATACAGATCTAGAACTGGCTAGGTTATTTTTACAGAATGCACACCTGTTTCTAGTTGATTCTGTATATGGTACTGTTTTGATGTTATTCTTGATAAACTAAATTGGGAAAAATTTTAATTTTCTGTGGGTAAATTTAGAACTGAGGGTTACATGTAATTCATACTTTTGCCTGTCTCATTACAGACTCACTTGAAGGTGAAAATGATGGTAAGTTAATTGATTTTGTGTTGTTTTTATATTTTTGCCAAATATGTTTTCCTCAGGTGCATGCAGTCCATGCTATGGTGCCACGTGCACAGTTAGCAGTGACTGGTGGAGGGGCAGTTATTGTCTAGTTTTTCTCAAGTTTGTAAACTGAATGACCAAAGAAAAGACAGTTAAAGATAATGCTTTTTAATTGTGGATTGTACAGTTCTAAGAAATAGATAGAATAATAAACTTCTGGTTCAATGTAATGCATATAATTGAAGTACTGTCAAGAAAGTCATAATGAAATTTGTAATGATTGTGTGGTTTGAGAAATTATCCTTACCTCCCCCGACAGAGTTTAATTTTACCCCACATACGTTCAAGTTAACCTTCTTTGTTGTTGGTGTTTGGAGTTAATGTAACTTAAATTACCTAATTTACTGAGGTCATTATTGTCTATCTACCAATTGGAAATATACATAAATATTCCCTTTCCCTATGCCTCAGTTGTAAAATAGACTGTTACTGAGCTTGGCCATTGCTGTGACCCATCTGACATCAATATGCTTTATCTGACATCAATTGATTAATGCCCATCTGACGTCAGTGTGTCACATCTGGCATCATTGTGCCCCATCTGACATCAATATGGCTCAATTGCAAAGAGCTTTGATGCTCTGGCAAGCTGCAACTGGCATGACATGTGAAATGCCCTCTGTTTTAGTGAATAAATAGTTGACGATATGATTTTCTGGGCATAACTAGTACAGATGTCATTGGATGTACATGTAGCCTAATCCATGATTATATAAATACTGAATTCAACTTTCACTCTTAGAGTTTTGCTCGGATAAACACAGTTTAAGATCTTTTGCCCAAGGAAAGTTACATGTAAAGACCACAAGATGCAAAAGTGAATTATTTAAGGGATCCTTCTTTAATAGACTCTAAGTAAATAGTTTTTAAAAACTATAGACTGCATTGGTGGATAGGTAAAAGATATAATAAAATCAACTGAGGGTTGATGAAAACAATTTTACGCACTGTAAATTTGGAAGAAAACTGATGTTTTGAGCGCAAGCCCTTCATCTCAGTTGCTCATCTTCAGATGCTCCGACGAAGGGCTTGTGCTCGGAAATTACATTTCAACAGACAACTATATGTTCCTGAAATAGAACACAAATCAGTAACTGATCATCAGTAGGATACCTA
>JANSTR010224586.1:0-14356 GCA_025434805.1 Antipathozoanthus remengesaui | reverse complement strand
CCAAGAAAAACTGTAAGGGAAAAACAAAAAGTCTACACATATCATTAAAGATTTAAACTAGACCTTCCGAATACTTAAAATGATTTTGAAAATGTTTGATAGAATGCACCAGAAGGCTAGTATGTATATGGTTCTGGATCCAGGCATCAAAGATAGGCATGCGATAAGTGTGGTGTCTTGTAGCAAACCACAGCGGCATAGCTAGGTATGACGGATGATGGTAGGCAATGTCCTGCGGCTGACTTGAACCGCTACGCAGGTTAGCAGGCGACAGAGCCCTAGCTGAGCGAAGCCATTCATTGGTGGAAAATCTTATAACTGTAACCAATAAAAAGCTGATTCAACTGAAAGAGTACAGATTAAGTCTATTCTTAATATAAATATCAGTTCAGCAATAATATTGTTAACGTCACAAACAACGAATCACTTTCTTTAATCCCTAAAACAAATGCCAGTGATTTGATTCCGAGGTAATTTGCACTAATGTATTAGCTTTTTTATTTCTCTTGTAATATAAGAGGACACATTTTTAAAATGCCAGTTGACTGGCATAAAAGTCACGTCGTCTTCTTGCACGGTAAGACCATGTAGTCTCCTTGACTGACTAACACAGTAACTTGTTACAGTGATTATAGTCCTTTTAAAATCGGATGTTTCCACTGATGTAAGCCGAACAATAATACAATTGTTAATTGGCAGTTCAGGGCAATTCAGGTTTCCGAGTATTACTGAATCAGTGGATAATGGTTCTCCCATCACAGGTTCATTGTAACCAACCCTTTGAAGCCTCAAATATGAATACCGACTCACTCCTAAGAACCACAAAAGCGTAAGCGGCCTATATTTTTTTAATATTTTTGTTAATGATATGGAAGTCAACTCAGGACCATCAGTTAAGCTCAGCAAGCTTGCTAACGATGCCACACTAGCAGTAGCAGTTGACAAAACTGGTCATGACTCGTCAGAAATAGCAGTATATAAACGCATTGACTGGGCTTTCAGGAATTGCATGCCATGTCATTTACCTAAATGTAATGAATTAGCAATGTGCAAAAAGAACGTTTTAAGCAGCAATTCCATGCCAGTTGGTGGTATCACACAATTACGTTCTCTGAAGATATTAGGCGTCACTTTTCAAAGTAACGGCATGCAGAATTTTAGAGCATATACGACTTAAGTTAGCAGAAGCCAATAAATCTCTCTACGTCATTAGGTGTTTACGTCAAGATGGTTACACCCAAACTGAACTAGATTATTTTTTCAAAAGTATTGTTTTATCTTTTAAGATTTAAATTTGAACATTTTGTCACGGAACTGCCGGTCAGTTATATGTATCATACAAAGATTTTTAACTGGATGTTTTAAGCAAAAATATATTTCCACTCATTTGCTCAATATTTATACTTCACTGTATCAGGCAGCGTACATGACCTATTGTTCTCTGGACATTTACTTACAGTTCCTAGCCGCAGCATGAGTGTGCATAATTATTCATTGATGCCAGTCCTTATTGTTCATTGGTTAAAGACTTCGCGGTAAAATATATAGTGTTTGGAACCTAAATTGCCACATGTCAATAATAATTGAGAAGTGTAGGTTTGACAGACAGCTGCTGATAGCAAGTAAAAACTGCTTTATTCACAAGGCAGAAAATTTCTCGCCTTCACTTTTAAGTATGCTGCATAGTATCCACTTTATTCTCGTTGCGTACTAAGCTATCTGCTTAGCAAACTTCGTTGATGGCCGATTTTTTTAGGACACAACTTAACAATGCGGAGCTTTTGTACTCCCACTAAATTTGGTCTAATTCTGCTATTTAGGGGAGTTTTCAGTTCCTTAGTCCCTCGTTTATATGATTATCTTTCTACAACTAAACTATTGCTCTTCAGTGAATCGAAATTTTAGAAAATGTCTGGATCATTTGGCGGTTTTGTTATAATTCAGTGGTCAGATGTATAATATAGCTTACAAAACAATGTCAAGTTATGAAATTGTTTACCATTTTTGCATTTCCATTGAATCTCGTTTAGTCATTGTTACTGGTTTTACATAATTGGGAAATTTTACCTCTTTCCTTTGTTCCGAAAACAAACATCGCAATCACCCCCACTACCCCCTCCCCCCACAACGGGACTGAAAGACAGACTTAAATCATTTTAAGAAATCACCGGTATCACCCATTGTTCGCGCGCGTTATGCCTAAAGTGAAAAAATCATCTGTGTCAACACGGAGCGCTTTAAGCAATCGTTTGTAAATAGATTAATTTTTAGATACAACTTAGCGGTAGATATTTAAGGTAACATTTTTTAACTATCTGATACATTGTAATTTTATCTATTTGAAATGAAGACAATATTATTGTTATTATTATTATTATTATTATTATTATTATTAGACGTAGTAATATTATTATTATTAACCAAGCATATCTACTAGATTTTACTTTTATATCTTCGCCGAAAACAATCAATTTTTCTCTTAAGTATAAACTTTATCATAAATTAATATAATTTACTTTAGTGAAAACTGATCAACAGCGATATTTTTACCATTGCTTTATTGCTACGCAACCCTCGAGCTTTTTCGTCTTTTTACTTCAGAAGTTTTATTGGAGTTGTGCGGTCCTACAAGCAAATAATATGAAATATGATTTCAGATATATGGAACACTATAACTCGACTTGATCAGAAGTATTTAATGATTCAAATTGTGAGTCGACTTGATCAGTTATGATTCAAACTGAAAGATTAAATTACGAGCTTGGGATAACAGCGATGAGAATATTTGCATGTTTGCCGCGACATAAATAGGAGGTATTCGATAAGAACTAAATTTTGAAAACGCTCTTTCCCCTTGTTTAGAACTAAATACAAACCACACCAACAACCATGCATGCCTTACAATTTTCTTTTAGTTACACTTCCGTCAAAGATGAAGAAAGCAAACACTCCAGTCTGTAGAATGAATAAATATATCACCAACAAATGATGCATTGCCAAACTCTCCTAAACTGTCCGCCATGTAAACTACATGTAACATGTTGGAAGAACTTTTCTTTTAATTCTGAACAGTTCAGTTTTCTGTCAGTATGGTCAATTACATAATTCCCATAACCAAACAACTTCTGTGTGGATGTTGATGATACGTACCGATAACTGGCTGGAAGCTGAAAGAATAGTATGTTTTTCTATTGATCTTAAAGGAGTGAACACATTTTCACATTTTTAGAATGAACAAACAACTTTGAACTTTAATGTATCATCAACGAAGACGATAACAAGCTTTTAGTTGTATCTAAATAAAATTCAGCAGCCACAAAGTATATAATTTTATGTGAAACCCACTTGTAAAAGCTGTCGGTTCTAGCAAGGCAAACAATTAGCATGAAAATAAAATCTGAACGTGTTAATTAGAGATTTTGATATTGTTTTAGCTTTTTGACAGACTTCTATGAATGTATTTAGATTAATATATATAGATAACAATAAAGTCTCACCTGGAACACGAAAAACTACAGTATACGTAATTTTAAGCTGATTATTCTATCGAGCAGAAACAAGCCGGACACATGCAGTTTCCTCAACTGACTAAGGAAAATTCACCATCACCTTGTCTGAAATGTAGCATGCGGACACTTTCTCGTCAGGTGAGCATGATAAATCAGAGGAGCTCTCCCGTATTTCTATTTTCAAATTTAAAGCTGCCATCATGGTTGTTACGTATTTACATACATTGCGTTCACTTCAGTCTGTGTGGTTGCGTGTTATTAATCTTCTCACTACAACAAATAGTTACATGTGGACATGCACATATCGGATTGAATTGCTCATAAAGTTACGAAGTGAGCCTTTCTGTCTTCTTTGCCTCGAAAAGCTTCCATTTGTTTTAATGTTCGGTATTTAGTCGGCGGACATACTTCATTTTTAAATTGAAACCAGAGTGCGATTCCAGTGAATAAGTCAATCACTATGTATGGACATGTGGTATTATCTTCAGAGATGACTTTTTGTCCAATATACCGATATAACCCGTGGGTAGTTGGACTTCGCTCAAATTTTATTCAGTTGATTATAATTAAAGTCGCTGAATGCAAATACAGTCTGAGTGTATTTCGTAAAGTTGTATTTATATGTCTCCAGACAAGTTAACTTCCATAATTCATTTGAGACGAGTATATTTGGAGTAGAGTTCAAATAAGGTCTTTATTCCTGAAATGCGTGCGACGTTTGAAACCGGCAACTGTCCTTTAGCAGAACCTATCTATATTTTGATGCTACATTGGTTGAGTCTCAGTAGGAGAGACAGGTTTTGTAGCCTATATTCTTTTATGGTATATAGCTAGGTATTGATTTGTTCTCAGTATAATACAGACTTAGCTGCTATTCTAATAAATTTGTCAACACTAAAATTTTCCAGCGATGGCATTGTATCCGAAGGATCCTGTTTACTGGGAGCTCATTTGGAGAACTTTCCTTTATTCCTTTATTACTCCCTACGGTTGAGCTATATATATATATAACAGGTAGTCGCGCTAGGCAAAAACAGTGCTCAATGCTCAAAAGCAGAGCAAGATATGTGTAAAGGTAAATTCAGTGGAGATCGATGCATCTCCATTGAGTTTGTGTAAAGGTAAACTCAGTGGAGGCGTGTCTCCATTGAGTTTACCTTTACACATATATATGTATATTGCTCAATATACCCCATTTTTTCGTTTGTTTCTCGAATTATTTAAAAAAATATTAAGTATATATGTATGTACATATCAGTGTATTCTATTCTAAATGTATTGTTGCTCTTGAAAGGAATACGAAAGACGAAATTAAATCCCTTCATCACTGACTGTAGTTTAATCCTTAAAACTGATAAGCTATTTGCCTAACATGTGCAGTCAAGGTCGGAGGTTCGATAACCCCCAACCCCCATGTTCTCTACGTTTAATTCTAGATATGAACGCGAAAGGCAAAAACGTCAAATTTCGCTGGTATATAGTGCCTAAAAGTGAAAATATAAAACATCGCTGTTTACCATTTATTTAAAATCATATAGTTGAGTCATCTTGAATGTATAAGATGTCACGATTATGTGAGAGCGAGTCAAGCACGGTTGAGCTAAACATTATTATTATTATTATTAGTATTATTATTATAGAGAAGATAAACAAGTGATTGCCTTGTAAATATATGCTTTATTCGGCTAAATACAACATCGCTAAATACAACATGGCGGTTGACACTAGAGAAACCGCTGACCTCAACTAAGTCCTTCAAGCATGGTCCGCTGACCACTTAGAAAGTACAATAACAATGTATGTCTATGTAAATGTCATTACATTCACCCTGTCCTTCAAAGATTGAGTCTGTCCACTGGGCGGAAGTGGTGGCTGTTTATCACTCACCTAAGGCTGCAGAGGTTCTACCTCTGAACTAACAGGTGATGTGTTCTCAGCAAATGATGCAGCTGGTGAACTAACAGGTTGTGTTCTCTCAGCTAATGGTGCAGCTGGTGTAGGATCTGAGGGTGTTTGAAGAATCTCTTCCTGGCCAGTAAGATTTGAAGATGTTTGAAGAATTTCTTCTCGGCCTTTAGGGGCAAGGTGCTTTGTCGCAACTGTAGTCTCTCTGCCGTCATGGTAACGCACATGTGCATAGTGAGGATTTGCTTGGAGTAGTTCTACTTACTCCACCAATGGCTCAGTCTTGGACTGAAGGACGTGACGCTTGAGAAGAACTGGCCCAGGCGAAGCAAGCCATGTAGGGATGGAGTGGCCTGACGAAGATCTTCGGGAAAAACTAAAAAAGCGTTCATGTGGTGTCTCGTTGGTTGCTGTGCATAAAAGCGATCGAATGGAGTGCAGAACATCCGGGAAAACTTCCTGTCAATACTGGATAGGCAAATTCTTTGACATTAGTGACATTGTAATAGCTTTCCAGATTACACCATTGTACTTTTACACTTGCCCATTACCTTGTGGGTTGTAGCTGGTCGTACGGCTTGTGAAGTTCATTACTCGTGAATGATGCGCCCCGGTCTGAGTGGACGTACCCTGGCATCCCAAAAAAGGGAGAAAAGCGAAGTTAGGCACTTGATTACTGTATTTGTTGAGACATCTGGGCAAGGGAATACAAAAGGGAAGCTTGAATACTCATCGATGATATTAAGGAAGTAGCGGTTTCCTTTACTGCTTGGTAAGGGTCCCTTGAAATCGATGTTGATTCTCTCAAAAGGTTGAGTAGCTTTGATGAGGTGAACCTTCTCCGGCTGGTGGTATTGTGGTTTAAGCTCACAACATACGAGGCATCTGCTTGTAACCCGTTTGATTTCTTCGAGGGAATAAGGGAGGTTCTTGGTTCGAACAAAATGGTAAAGCCTGGTGATTCCCGGGTGGCAAAGTGACACATGGAGCTTGTGTAAAGAATCTTCTGAGGTGACGGAACAACTAGCCGGCTCTCGACAGAGTGTCCGCAGGGATGTTCTCCTTCCCTGGCCTGTAGACAATGTTGAAACTGTAACACGACAGTTCAAGCCTCCATCTCAAAATTTTGTCGTTCTTGATTTTGCCCTTGTGTTGTTGGTCGAACATGTAGGACACTGATTTCTGGTCGGTCTTTAGAGTGAAATGCCTTCCCGTTAAGAAGTGCCTCCAGTGTCTCACAGCTTCTATGATAGCTTGGGCTTCTTTCTCTACAGACGCGTGCTTGAGTTCACTGCCTTGGAGGGTTCTGGAGAAGAAAGCAACAGGCCTTCCATTCTGATTGAGGGTGGCTGCCAGTGCGACTTCTGAAGCATCTGTTTCAACTTCAAAAGGGACGCTTTCATCGATGGCCCCCACTAAAGCCTCTTCAACAATTTTCTTCAGGCTTGGGCAGCCTCCTGTGAGAGGGGAAATGACTTACAGCTGGTGATAGGTTTGATTCGATCTGAGTATTGAGGGATCCATTGTGAGTAGTAGGTTGCGAGGTTTGGTGACCAGACCGCAGCTGATAATTTATCCTTTGACTGAACTGGCTTTCCTTTACAAACTTTTGCAAAGTGACCTTTCCTTTGACAATTCAGACAAACAGCTTCCCAAGCGGGGCACCTTGAACGAGAATGCTTGTTGTTTCCGCAAAAGAAGCAACTGGGGCCTTCAGATGCTGCTGCAGTTAGGGTACAACCATTATCAGCTGGGCAAGGCAAGGAACACTGAGAACTGCGGCATTGATGGGCTGTTGGGGCACTGTGTAAGACTCTGAGCTACGCATGACAGACTCCAAGGTACGTGCTTGATCAAACATTGTCTTGAGATCCAAGGTTTTGTTCTCCAATAGTCGCTGCCGTATCAAATTAGATTGGAATCCAGCAATAAATGCATCCCTTATACTCTCCTCACAATACTGATTAGCCGTCACATTCTTAAAATTACAGTCCTTACTGAGAGTCTTCAGCGCCTGCAAGTATTCGTCGAGTGTTTCAGTTGTTTGTTGTCGTCGAGTGGCGAGGACATGACGTGCGAAGATTTCGTTTCTTGGCTTTACGAAAAGTGCTTGTAATGTCTGAATGGCTTCATCATATTCTTTACAGTCCTCGATGTACTGAAAAATTGAAGGCGAGACAAAGTTGACAAGAACAGTGAGCTTGTTGAGGCATTCTTGTGGCAACACCAACAGGAAATTATCGAAAGTCCGTTTCCAATGTAGCCATTCTTTCGAAGCTGAGCTGTCGTTCGGATTAGTTTCCAACCGCTCTGGACGCAGGACTTTATCCATTGAGATGTAGATTTAGCCGAATAAATTGTAGAGAAAATAAACAAGCGATTGCCTAGTAAATGTAGGCTTTATTCAGCTAAATACAACATCGCTTAATTGACACTAGAGAAACCGCTGACCTCAACTGAGTCCTTCAAGCATGGTCCGCTGACTACTTAGAAAGTACAATAACAATGTATGTCTATGTAAATGTCATTACACTCAGTTCTTACCTGCACTGATCCACAAACTCAAAACACATGCAGAAATGAAGCGATGTGCCACAAACGTCAGTCGATTATTTGACGGTAACAGAACGGTTTCTTTCCCTCGTTGTTCGGTATAATTGCAGTTTTGCCGTTCTCCATATGCTTCAATCTTTTTTAGTCGAAATAAAACAATAGCTGGTCGACACAAAACTATTTTGAAACACGTTTTATTTGACATTCGGATTTATAGTAATTTTGGTATAAATCTTCCAACAACGCTCTGAAAATCTGCGATTCTGAAGTTGATCCGAAACCAACTGAGCGACCATGATATCCCAGAGTACTTCCGCGCGCCAAGACGACACTCAACTTACATGTCACTCTTACAGAGTGATAACATAGTGGCCCACTGCGCCATGCGCAGTAGCCACAAAAAACATGTATACCTTGTGTTATCACACCAACAATTAAGCCACTTTCTATTTTCTGTTTCTGTTGCCCTCCAATGGTAGTCAAGACAGGAAACGACAGTGTCAGGGTTCTTCGGGCCGACAATTTCTGGCCAAATATACACGGTATCTTTTTGGTTTCGCCGCAAGAACGTAGGTTGTCAGTCGTCTTCTAATAATAGAAATCTTGGCATGTTAACTTTGGGCAGACTAAATTCTTGTGGAAATCAGTATGGAACGAAGATACACCATCACAAGCAACGCGGTTCATAACTGCTCCAAACTGATTGTTTCATATAGTCCTTTGTCAGTTTTCATTTTTATCTCTAGCAAGTCGGTGACTGATTAATGGTTGTGACTTCCGACAGGTGTCAGTTTTTTCCTCTCACGTACAGGGAGGGAGGAGTAAGAGTTTCGGCGATGCCGTTTTGGGCTATTCTTATGGAACTTTTGCGAAAATAGATATTGTACTACAGTTTTGCAATTTTACAACACTATGCAAAAGTTTTTAAAACGGGTATACCGAGGCTTTTTGTGTTATTATTGCACGGAACAGTCTTATTATATAAATATGGCAGTGCTGTTACGTTAAAGAGAATTTGAAAGTGGTCATTGTTTTCGGTGTAGTTTAAAAACACGCCAACATTAACGACCGCATTTCTATCACCTAAATTTCTCATCCGCGATACCGCTAATTATCACAAGTGAATGCTCCCAAGAAGACAGCATTTGCCGACACTTATTAAGCATTACATTAATAAAATCAACCAAGAATTGACAAAACAATTTTTTTTTCGCGCCGAAAGGTTAAAAGTTTCGAGCGTCAGCATCCCAGGGGTGTCTGTAAAACCAGGATCTCCGGAATCTCCCGGAACTCCCCGGAGTCCCTCGCAACTCCCCCAGAACCCCCCTGGAACTCCCAGGAATTCCCCAGAACTCCCGCGGAACCCCCTGAAAATTAAAAAATATACACAAATATACAAGCGGACCATGAGAGAGACAACCCAGTAGACATTGGATAGAGGGGAGAAACTAAGAACATTTCGTGAATTCAAAAATCGAAGAATGTTTTTTAGAAGTTAATAAAATTGAACACTAAAAGGCATTAATAACAACAACAATATTAATATAACAAAAATATTAATCAAATTGAAAAGGACGCAAACTCAACTTCCACAGGAAGATCAACGGCAGCTATATTCACATAACCAAAGGAGAATTCCTACTGCTTTAAAAGCAGAGGATCGAAAGTACTGTTGTTTTCTAAAAAACTTTGTTCAAAGTTAGACTTGGATAATTCTGTGGGGAAGATTTAAAGTCCTATCAACTGAATCATTTTGAATGGTTTCCCGGCCTGCATGGCAAACTGGTACATGAATATTTGAGACCTCTCACTGGTTTCGGTTAATACCTAGACCCACAACATTAATTCTTATACTTTTAAATATTTCTTTCTATGGTTCCGAATTAAATGATCTTGTGACATAAATTTTGACTACGGCAACCCACATCTGTCGCGAAATCAGATCAAAATTTGACGTTGACGTTCTTCATGCGTTTAGCGAAGCGTTTAACCACTTTTAATTTTTTGTTTTTCAGTTCTAAAAAGTATTATTTCTTAGTAAAATAAACAGAACATTGTTTTGATATTTCTTTCTTTCGTTCACTCAGTCAAGTCTCTATGCAGCGACAGTAATGAAAGGAGAAGATACGCTGTTTTCCCTCGATTTTGTACTTCAAGAATAAAAATTGTCTTGATGCATTGGCTTATACCGTAAAAGCTTTAATGAGCACTATAGTGGGTTCATATATTTCCACCTCTAAGGCTCCTGAGGGGGAACCGTACCCACCAAAAGTTGAGTCAAAACTATTCATTCAACATACTAGATTGGAATCCATGCATTGTAAGATTTATTTAGCATTATCCCAAGAGATCAAAAAGCCATGTTTTCATATAAAACTCGAAGTTGGTTTGCAGCCTGAATATTAAAACAGATAAAGTTAAATTTTCGATATAGAGATCGACTTCAGTTTCTGATACTATAAGGATATTTTTTCTTGCAGCTTTGGATGTAAGTATGAAACGTTTATGATTGCAATACTATATTTATTTTAGGTTGGGGGCTTGGGGAGTGGTTGGCCAATCTCCTAAGCGGTATGGATATACGCCAGTTTTAGAAACACTTGACTCTAGAATTGAGCATTTAAATATTTTTACAATATAAGCTATGATTCGCGATATACAAATTTAAAATATGTTATAAAAATTAATGCCGCTAACCTACCGCTAAATCTTATAATTAGTAAAATAATGGTTTATTTCGAAAGGTTGCATATATACTTGAGTGTAGGACGCTTTTTTTCCCAATGTCAATGTAACAAATTGTTATTATTGCTACTGATCTTATATTTTATTGCCTTACGTTTGTTATTACAGGTAATATAAGGTATATATAAGAAGATACCAAAGAAAGTATTATATTATGCCAGAAAAACAACCAAAAACAAGCAGTGCAAGCAGTGTCTTTCTCCCACTCTGTTCTTATAGCACAACTCTGGAGAGACTTTGTTATGAAAAACGACTTGTCACCTGAAAGACTGATGCCTCTCAGTTTTCTTTTCGACAGCGTAGGGCAGATACGTGCACAAGATGTAACAACATTCTGATGAAATATTCCACTGATGAAGCAACAGTAGAATTACATTTCAACAGACAACTATATGTTCCTGAAATAGAACACAAATCAGTAACTGATCATCAGTAGGATACCTAAAATGTGTGCAACTCTACAATTGGTTTCGGCTCCATTAAATTCATTTGCATTTGAATGAGTTTGTATCACTCAGTAAAAGAGCACTCAAAGCGCAGTTAGCGTAGAGCATAAAATAATATAAAAACGTATAAAACGTTGCGAAAATTGATTACAACGGGGTTTAGTGGTTATAAATTATACATTTTTTGAATGAAGTTTGCTGTAACACTAATGTTAATAGTTTGTAGTATTATTCTATTTGTATCTGTACTACAGGACTTGTAATGATAGTGTTCTTTTAACTGAAGCAGTAATCCTATTAAAATATCAGCATCATTTAAAATAATAACAAACGTTCGTAGTTTATGTACAATATTATTATTAATAGATTTGATCATACGAATGTCACAGCCAATCGGAACGGATATATTCAAACAATTTCCTATGTAACTCATACCATGCAACACAGCAAACCTTCTACATAGCGACTCTATCCTAAAACATCCAATCTCTTTTAGTATCATCAACATTTCCTCACTTTTTCAAATCGAATACCGACACTCTGTTGCCAACTGGACTGACGACACAGTCCCCATCCGAAGTGAACTCCACATTACCACGCCTGTAGACAGCACCGTAAAGATTCGAAAACTGTAGAAAATAAATGTTAAAAATCAGAGAAACTTCAGATCTAAAGTTGAAGGAATATCTGCTGAAGGCAACGTTAAAATACAACGTTAAACATACTTTGTATGAAAACTTCATCTTGCTGCACGTGTGTTTGAGTTTATACTTTGTAACCTAGCCTGCACGAATTGGCCCCTTGTAACCAAGCCTAAATCCACCAACCAAAAATGGCAATATGCTTCAGTACGAACATGGAATCGGAAGGGACCAGCCTTTGAGCGAGATCGTGGAAAAAAGGATCCTCTGGATTATCTGGGCTTTATAACCTGTTGAGGGGCAAAAACTAACATTTTCGTCAATTTTATGCTAATTTATATGCGTTTATTAGAGGTTGTGGCCCATGCTGGGTAGCAAAATATTAACCTGGAAAGACATAGGAAAATAGGTCTTAACACAATATCTGCTGATTTTTAAAACACGTTCCCTACGCAATCTGAATGGAATTCAACATTTCAAGTGATTTTCTCTCAATAGTACCTAATATTTCAACGGACATATCTTCACACTGCTTTGACCAATTGCGATGGGGATTGTTCATTGGAAAGATCGCTTCAGTTTTAAAATTAATCCTCATTAATCTAGAAAGGTTGAGGCGATCAGAGGGGTTCTTTCCATCGTAAATGGAAATTGAAAAATTGTTAGTCTGGATTGACTTACGCTGCCTTTTCTAGCCTGCATAGCAGGCGCTCCGGTTTGCTTTTTGTAAGGGCGAGGAAGAGAAAGGAGCAAAGAGATAAAGCTGTGCCAAATCCTGTTATTAAAAGGACTGCATGAACATTTTTCTTTTGATGAAGATTTTCCACAGCCAATTCAGTTTTGTTCAGCTTAGCCTATCCGCCGTTTTGAATTCGCGAAAGTGTGAAAGGCGGCAAGGTTCAGAATGAGTGATGACAGTTGAATTAAAACTGACCAATTGGAATTTTTCGTATTCAGCGTGCGCGGTTTTCTCCTCCTCGTCCCAATCTTCCGCGACTACAACTGGCGCGGTCAAGTAACCTTCGTAAAAGCATTGAACGATTATGCACTAGTCAATTAACCAACCCGGCCAACACAGGCTATTGACGTCTATTGACCAAAAATATTGTCCTTGGGGGTGGGGAAATTGACAAATATTGACAGCCCACATAAGTACCCCCGAGGACAACGTGGGGCTTTTGACACGATCCCTTCACGATCACGCTTTGGACAGTCAGTGCACTGAGTACGTTGGTGTTGCTCCTTCGTTGGAGCGTTGTAAAAGAAAATATTTTTGAAGAACAAATCCACCAACATGGTTATATGCCACTTTAGTTGTATATACGTCTTATTTTCTGTTGATACAAGTGTTGCAAGTAGTTCTTGAAATTCAGTTCTCAAACTCATGAATTATTCATGTCATTTCAGACCAATCAGGGCGCCAGATTTGATCAGGTGGATGAGTCTTTAAACCCGGTCAAACACTCGTTTGAGTGTTTGAACTAATTTCAAACTCTAGGGATGAAGTTGTTCTTAATCAGCACATTCATAACGATCCTGCAAGAGTATTCTATTCAGTTCTATTGTGTGATGAACAATGCAATCAACATGTCTATTTTGATCGATTGAGAAGATATTTCAAAACCTCGTATTCGTAAATCCCCACGTTGTCCCGGTAGGGAGGGTGGGGGTTTCAATTGACTGGTGCACTAGAAATTCCGCTTTTTTGGCAAGATTTTTAAGTGTAACTTCGGACCGAAACCATTTCCGACAGGCTACAGTAGATCGTACACTTAATGACTGATTGGACTTTTTTTTTATCCCACAGAGTTTAAAATTTTGCATTTTAAAAATGACGAACTTAGCTTGTTTATTAACCAGCGAGACAATAGAAGCTCGGAAGGGTGTTTTAAAAGGAATTACAAACCCAGGTTCAAGAGGTATGTTCTTTCAAATTCAGACAGATATATTTTCCTGTTTTTGGTCTGTCATTCAGTCGTCGAAATGTTGCTGGGTTCGAATTTCAGGAGTGAACTGAATGGCACTGAAGGTCGGGGCACTTCCTGACTCGTACCCAGTCGTCGGCGAGGGAAAGTAAGGCACGAGTGGAATCTCCTTCCCTTCCTGGCTTTCAGTTCGCGGCCGCTTTTTTCTCCTTAAAAAAACGACTGGCTACGGATCTGGGGCACGTGGGAATATATAAATGACTTATTCAGGCTGAGAGCAATTCGATGATGTCATATGTTTAAAGCATTTTGATTTGTTGAGAGTCATGTGATATTTGACGGGGTGACATTATAATGGGGTTCGTTTTGATTGGTTGAGAGCATGTTAGGGTTATTTTTATTAGGCAGGAGGGTATGACGCGTGAAAATGAAGAAAAAAGAAGTGAAGTTATTTTCCGAGTATGAGTGATTGTAAAGGAATCTTTGGATATTAGTGCATGATACTAAGGGTAGCAGCACTTTCTAGTTTTGAAGAAATGGGCGTGTGGAACTTGCGTACAGATATAGTGGTTTATGGTTAAAGTTACAGTGCTGTACAAATACCCAATTAATTCCTTCTGAGCGATAGCCCT
>JANSTR010224475.1:0-14357 GCA_025434805.1 Antipathozoanthus remengesaui | reverse complement strand
CCTTACATTTATTTAGAAGTAAAAAATTAAGAACATTTAAGAACACTTTCAGGCTGATTTCACCTAAAATACCCGATATATAAGAACCCAATCAGCCTGAACCCCATAAATGGGTGTTCTTGTATGCGGGTTTTTACTGTATTTCGTTTAAAGTGACTCGGAACACTGTTTATCTACGTTCTCGTATGCAGGAAATACATTAGAATCTAAATGCTTAGAATCTTGGTTGTAAATTATGTTTTTTTTGTCACTTTAATTTTGAGACAACTAATTCAAAATGTTAATAAATTGTTAAAGAGAAATGGAAACTATGAAAATGCAAACAATTGAGTCCTGAGTGTCTAACCAACATTTTTTTTTACTTGGCGTTATATTATCTGTATATTTTTAACCTGTTCAACAACTAGCACATTGCTAAATTATCCTAAATTGTCTGCATTGTTTGCTTATAAAGAGGTTGTGAGAGTGTCTCTTTTCATCTTAGATACCAGTACTTTGGTGTGCTTGATCAGTTGAATTGTTTGATTATCATAACCAAACAAATCTTCTGCTAATGAACTTTAATTTTTGATGAATATTTTATGTTGACTCGAAGTATAGTTTTACTAGTACTGTTTTAGCAGTATCCGTTCAAGAAATGTTCGAGTTGAAAATAAAAGTTGAACAACTTTTTAAAAAACAGGTCTGGTTGAATATTCCACTAGTTACATACATTTGCTGTATCGCGTGCACGTATCACGTGCTTTGAATATCAATACGGTTTTAAGATGCTGGTGCTAGATGGAAATAAACCTCCCGCAAATGACAAATACGAAATGAGAAACAAAACAAGAAACAAAAATACCTCGCGAAGCTCTCCCTTGATGTTTCCGGGAACAAGCTGCCGGATGTATTGGAGGACAGGCGGTGTGAAGCTGCACTCTGCATCGGGTGGTCCAACCTCTTTGGCCTTTTAAAGTATAAAATTAAATAGAGTCATTCAATATCTCAAAAACAAATATCTTCACAGTGCAGGCGAAATGACCGAAACCGAATTGCTTACCATTAGAGCATGTGCCCAAACGCAATAGTGGTAGTGGCGGTTGCTCTCTGGGGACTTTCCTCGGCGCTTCCTGTCACTCGTACTAACTTCTAAATTGTCCACGAAAATTGTTCCGTCAAAGCTGCAGTAATGGCAATAGAACTCGCGTTTGTTTGACCGACATTAAACGAAGGCTAATTTTGATTGTAATGTTAATAAAGAAACTTCAGAGACAGACTGCACTGTCAGAATTTATCTAGAATACGAAAAACTTTTGTTCTGAACCATGATGCATGAATTATCAAAGCGCGTTAAGCTAATGGATAATCACAATGGTTACAATATATTTCGGATTTCATTTAATTTTTTTTTGTTTCACTTTAAATTACAAACTACGTAGGTTCACTTACCCGGCTTCTTGCATCCTTAGCAGCAAATGCTGTCTCCGTTCCTCGACTGTGTAATCTTCCACGTCTCCCTGTGAAAGTTCCGTTCTTGGACTTGGTTTCCGACCGGTCGAATTATTTTGAGCACGGGCACCAGCACGACCTCTATTTCCTCCAACTCGCTTACTTACTTTGGGCATCATTCAATGCCAAATGAAGATTTGAACGGCTAAATGATTTATAGCGAAACGTAATATATCGACGAGCACGACGACTTCGCGATCAACGCTGCATGCAAGCATTGAAAGCGCGCCAAGTTGTAATCTATGATGTCAACCGGAAGAAATCTTGCTTCAATTAGATACATATGATTGGATACTGCAAATTGAGGGAGGAGAAATATAAACACACGCTATGGTGGGCGTGATGTTTCCGTCCTGAGTTGGGGAAATTTCAAATGCAGTTTTCTCAAAACAAATATTTTCACGAAGTACAGCTACAAAATGAGTTCCAACTCGACCAATTTTTGTGCTATCGCCACAAAATTTGGCACAACGACAGAGTAAATAATAATGATCAAAACCTTGTCGGCGTTTTTGACAACTCGTTTTAGATTTTTTTTATGGCTCGCATTTTTCACTTGTCTGCTGAAAATCGCAAGAGTTTCTAAAACCTGCCATAAAATTTGATAGACTGATTCAAATCAAAATCGCTGACACGGATTTGTTATACACACTGTGTTGAACTTGGCAAGGTGACAATTGATGGTAGAAAGTGAAATTTGACGGACTTGGAACTCCGACAAGGGAAAACATTGGGTCGGAAACAGCACGATGAATTTCACTCACAGAAACCATTCAGCAAAAATAATTTATACGATCATTTAGAGAATTTAATAAGCTTTCCAGTGATATATAGGTTTATGGGTATCCGACGTATATTAACGGAGTTACGAATAATTAAGATAACAGATAAATTCCCTTAGCCTATTTCAAATTGTGAATCAAAGTATCGTTTCTTAGCTATAGCCTTAATTTTATTTAATTTTATATTCTTTTACTTTTTTTGGATCTCGACTAAGATAATGTTTTAAATAACTTCTGCCTTTTCTTTATTGAAACAAGTATACAATTTGAAATCCAACGCTTTTTAATTTGCTTCTTCTTAGAATTTGTCACTATTCTAATCGGGGCATGTTTATCAGTTGTTTCCTGCAAACTGTTGACAATATTTTTCATGCTTTGAGTAACATCAGTATTAACCAGGCTCTTAAAATCTATTTTACTTAGTTCCTCTTTAAAACGTTTATTGCTGCTGTGAACCCAGTATGATCTGGTGATGACGTACTGTCCAGGTGATTTGACATCTTCCTTTACCTCCAAATGTCGAAGGTCTCCTTCATCATCTACAAGCCTTTTGCTTTTGTTTCTATATGAGCCGCTGTCATCGCCCGTTATGTCTTCTTTATTTGACAGACAGGACGAATCTACTCGTCTGCAGCGTAAAGACATTACTTTACATAACTTTCCATCTTCCGGGCTAAGCAGAAGTCTGCTGACAGCTTCTGCAGACAAGTATGGCACCTTATATTGATATACAGGGCACCTTTTGTTGTTCATAAAGAACTTTGTAGGCTCATCTCCACTACGTATAAAAGGGAACAATTTATGAGTTTTTTTTATTGATATAAATAGAGTGAGAAAGACTTGTTTGACAACATCCAAACTCATTCATGCAAAAACGATAATACTTTAGGGCATGGGGTAATGGTCTAGGTTAGACCCAGGCCTGAGATATAACTTAGCCTTAGCCTTCATGGTTCCTAATTCATCCTTAAATGCCCGCTGGTGTTTCGTTAACACTTCATCAAGATCATTTGTGACCTTTTTATTGTTCCCCCTTTTCAGTTTATATGTTCTTAGCCAGTTCCGTCCTAACAAGGCTGGTCCATTAACAGCATGTAATGGTAATTTGCAGTTTTGCTCTTCATAGCTGATATTCACGTGTGTTTTACCAACTACTTTCAGCTCCTCTTCTGTGTAGGTTTTCACGTGGAGTGTTGATAGTTGCAGTTCTGCTCTTGTAAATGTGTCTTTCCACAATGCTTCGGACAAAATTAATAAACTTGCTCCTGTATCAAGTTCCATTGGTACGGAAACACCATTGAATTCAAACAATGAAACGGATGCTAGGACGTTGTTTGTCAAATTTTAAAAATCCCGAATTCCTCTTCCGTTCGTTTCTGCTGCTGGTCCACATGTCGAATTGTCATCGGTTAATCTATTTTGCAGTACGCATACAAGTTTTCTTTCCTTTCGCAGCTTCCATCGACGCTTTTTCCTTACAAACTCTTGATATGTGACCTCGAAACTGGCAAAATTTACAGTTCTCGCTCTTGAACCTGCATGTTCGTGGCTCATACTGTCTCCCGCAACGGAAGCATGACTTTTTTTCTCTTTTGACCTTAGTTTCCTGTAGTTTTTGGGTTCAGCTGCTGGCACGCATTTAAAGTTACTTGTTTGCTTTTCTTCTGATTCCTTCGCTTAGGCTACTTCAACTGCTTTTTTCCGTGTCAAATTTGACACTGCCAACAGTCACTTCTGAGTGTTCTTGCTTTCCAAACAACACACAATTCTGTCGCGTAATGCCTTTTGAAAAAATGTTTTGAATTTGCATTTGTAATGTAAATGTTTTGAATGTTTAAAGGTGAAATGCAACCATGTACTGTTTTGAACTCAGATAATAGGAAATAACGTAGTGAAAAGGTTCCAAAAGATTTTCTCGAAATTCTTTTTACTTTTCAAGAAAAGAGGATTTGGGACAAAATCTTCGGTATTCCCTCGGGTATTACAAGCCGCAAATCAAAAATTTTGCACAGGACTTAATTAAGCGAGGATTTGAAATCTGCATTCCATAAATATTTTTCTCGGTTCTTGCTGCAAGGCTATTGTTCGTGCGGCCGCATGTTTGTCAAGAAGCGTCATCAAAACATTTCAGAAACCAGCTTCTTAACAAATTTTGTCTACACATTTGGCAATTTATGTTTTTTTAGTATTTTGAAATCTTGTAAATTCAAGCAGGAATATTTAAAAATTATGGTTGTTATTTTTGGTTGACTAAGTTCAAAACTGGATTTTCAAATTGTTGTCCTAAACATCTGACCTGTCAAAGCGAAGGTTTGTTGCTTTCATAAGCAGTTGGTACGTGTGTTTTAATTAGATATTTTTGACTACCAGTACCACAATACGAATATATGTTAGCCGTCACTAAAAGTCATATATATCACTATAAAACACATAGTTTATTGCGTGGAAAGGTCAAAGGATGTAGTACAGCAATACTGGTCTGATAAAGAGCAAATCTGCAAAATCATATGTGCCACAAGCATAGTTGGAAGAGCCGCATGAAACGCAGCCTGCACGGTAGCTTCTCAAGAACAAGAAGCCGGGACCGGGAAATCTGCCTCTTCCACTTGCTCTTGCATCTACTAGCTGCGCAGGCTAAATGTAGCGCCTTTTTTTAAAAAATAATGAAAGAAACGGGCCTTTGTTTTCTGTAGTACATTGTGATTCCGCGGATTCCGGCACCTGAGGAAGCCACTCATATCCCAAAATATGAATTGAAATTTTTTTTAGACCTGCAGCCAAGCAGGCTCTCTTCCAAATTCCAATGGAACTTGCATTAAATGTTCCTAATGTGGGAATCTCAACCTCGACATCTTCATCTTCATCTGCCACCCCATCAAGCTTTTTGAGGCTCTCATCAAGGGTTGGTTCACGTAGTCGCACTGATAGAGTCAGAGGATTGTTAAGGCGCACAGGATCAATAACAAGCTTGATACAGGTGGAAGTGACAGTGATGCCAGCTCTCCTCTGCTTAATTGACCAGAAATGCACTTTTTCAAATCAGGAAAACGCTTTGGCACTGGTTTGGATAGATTACAGGAACTATCAGGAAGTCGATGGCTTTGACATGGTGCTTCACTGTCAAGGGGATGAGACTGACGAATCTTGTGACTTTTGGCGATGGTGGCTGAATCGAGAGTGTTGTTGTCTGACTTATCAGATAGATCACTACTGGTTTGGATGATTGGGATTGATCTTTCAGTTTTCCCGTCAATAGTGGGCGTGGTTACAATTGGGGGAATCTGTAAAATATAGTAACACATATTGAGCTCAGCAAATTGTACTTGAAATTCTAAATACAGCAAGATGAGATAGAAAGCAGCATATATAATGACAATAATTATATTCAGCTAAGGTTATTATTTTGCTGTTACTGTTAGTGATTTTAGTAATTTGGGGAAAAATCGCCAATATTTAGCACTCACTAAAATCGGTTTTCTGCTACTCTTGGTGTTAATGCAAAGGTCAACACACTTTGTTGTGTTCATAGATATGCGATTTCATCTGACAAATTCAATAAAAATCTTTAAAATCACTAACATTAGTTGTCGAAATTGCTAAATTAAGTAGTCGCTAAAAATAGTAACCTTCAGATATTTACGTAATTTTTCATCACACAATAGAATTGATGTTTGATGTCTGGAGTACAGAATACTCTCAGTATCATTATGAATATGCTGATTAAGAACCACTTTACTCCCTAGAGTTTGAAATTGGTTAAGACACTCAAATGAGTGTTTGATGGAGTTTCAAGAGTCAAATACTAAAGGTTTATCTATCTATCTTTCTATCATCCACCATGGTCTCAATTACATGAATAATTAATAAGTATGAGAAATTATGTTCCAGTGTTTGGGAGTTATGCACTGAAAATGCTTCTTTGTTTAAATAAAAAAACTTAAAAGCAGTTACTCATTTTTGAATCTGTTGAGCTGACTTGAGACAAACTACCCTGGTAATCTTTCTCCCAAAGATCATGGTCGTACTGGTACACAGGTAAACATTTTGGAGCAACCTGGACAACCTTTGTCTTTTTTATTGTCTCATTGCTTAAGAAGTCACATCCAAATATAGCTGTTTGGAGCTTTGTCATAGCATGGATCCAAGTGAGGTCTGCTGGTGTCCATTCAACAGTGTGCTTTGCTGGCCAACCACATCCTTTCAAGTGGAACTGGTTTTCCGACAAGAATAGAATAGAATGTAAAATAATATGAACAATTGTCTTAGCAACAGCTAACAGAAAGCTAATGATTACAATAACAAATTAAAAACAACAAAAACATATGGAAATCTATTTCAATATGAATTCCTGAACTATTTCCAGAAAAAAATTCTACAAATTCCAGGCAGCCCGGGGACCATACTGAGCCATGCTAAATCGGTGCTACTGGACTATTGCACCCATGTCTGCATCAAAATAAGTAATGCAAGATTTATCTTCAACTTTGCAACAAACGTCCACCGTCTTAATTATCTTCTTGTTTATTGGTGTTCCTCGTTTTCCTTGAATTCTTTCTCTCGGACAATCAAGGCAATATCTCGCCAGACAGTAAATACCTTCAATGCAGCAGGCCAAAAACATAATAAATTATCAGCAGTAGGCCAAACAAAGGTTTTTCCCCTAATCTGGGATTCAAGTCTTGTGTTTTATTGTTTCATGCTGTTATTAATTTGCATATTAAACAAGCATTTAAAGTTCATTAGGCAAACAAGTTTGGATTTAGGGAAGAAGGCAAAACAACGAGAGCATAATTTATGCTTTTATTCCCTGCATATTTATATATAATATGTTTCACCTCTTCCATACATCGTAAACATTTATGCTGGCAACACAGCGAGTTGAAAAAAAAAGGAAAAAGAAAAATATATATTCCCACATATTTAGCTTTGAGTTTCATAAAAGTTCAACTCAGACATATGTACTGTAACACAGGGACTTTTATTTTAAAACTGTAGCATTATTAAATTTCATATAATAACCCAATACAAGTACAATCAAGGTATTTTACTAGTATACTATCACAAAACAATGTTACTTGACAATGCATTTCCATACAAATGAAGTAATTTCCAGCCATTTTTTCCTAACTGCCAACAAGGCATTATTAGAGCTCTGTAATATGGTTTGTAAAATGTTGTACCAAAATATGTATCTGTCTTGTTCTCATATGTCGTGTACTCAGCACATTCAAGTCACAACACCTTGGAGATGTGGGATTCGAACCCACGACCTCCGGAACAGATCACCGATGCTCTACCAACTGAGCTACAAGGCCAGATGGGAGCAGGTCGTGGGGAATTAAGATTGTATAAAGCGGCAATGAACAATTAAGTGAGTAAACTAATATATCCAGAATTCAGTGGTAAACTGGAAGAATTGTGCTGTACAAGTTAGAATGTCGTATAGGCTTGGACAAGTGAATGTTAAAGTAAAACACTGCAGCTCAATTTCTTCCTATACCAACTAACAAGATAAATATTACAACTCCGCTGCAGATGTTTTTGCAGATTATTTCTTTCCTGTAATGTTTCTTAAAAAGGATTTCGTCCCGTTCTACAGGACTGTACTTTGTTTTACCAATGATTGTTTTTCTTTGTAGATTCTGCCAGGTTTCATTATGACGCATCGGTGACATCGAGCTCCGGATCGCAATACTTTGTTGAAATATTCTTTTTTCCAGGCACTTGCGAAAGAAAGCACCCCGTTTCTTCCTGTTAGAATATATTGTTATTCGTATTGCGGTAACTCTTTGGCTACAACGCTGACAATTTTCCAAGAATAAACGTTAAAGATTGCAGTGACCTTTTCTAGCAAAAACGTTCTAGTTCAATCTATCGGAATGTGTTGTTAATACAATTTGGAAAGTTTTCTTTTGCAAATCCAACTTTCATGACTCATGTCACCTCATGTTACATCTAGCTAGTTGGCGTGTTTAGATTCATTTCAACCCACGAACACGTACAGATAGGTTATTGAACAGTTCACCGTTGCCTTTGTGAACGGGAAAATTCCCTTGACATACTGCTTGACCTTATTTATCTGTTTATCTTGTGAAGTCAGCGACTAACAAATTTAGGCCAGAAGGCATAATTATAATCAGAGTGCATCGCGTTAATGTCTACAAATTGTTTGACTTACACGACTTGTCTGTCTGAATAAGGAACTTCAAGTACTTACAGCAAAAACATGTAGTCGCAGAATGTGCGTTAATGTGCGAAAGTTCTTGAAATTTCTTTTGTTCAATTATCCATGCTTACAATCCTAGTTAGAAAATGTTTGATGCAATCGGTCAAGGTTTACACGAATTATGTGGTTTGGCAGAAGAGAAACAGAAGTTGTATGTTATATATTGAACATATATCTGATGTTTTATATGGTGATATTATCATTGGTATGGATCAAATATAACCATCGATTTTTGTAGACTCGCCACATTGGCAAACAAACCCCCATGTTACCCTCGCAATACGATTGCTTTGAGGGACAGCATCATAATTATGTATTATACACTGTATGTATGCCAATGAGATGAAGATCCAGCTATTCAGTCTGATGCAAACATTAGACTGTGAGTTGATAATTTAGCTTTGTGCATGACCATGACCATGCATGACTTGATCCAGCACCAAGCCGATAATGCAAGATAAAAGTTGTTGTAGAGAATATTAAATAAAATCTTTAAAACCTACCTGTGTATCTCGAAAGTGGTTTACTATCAGCAAGAACACATCTGCATGTAACAAATCACATTATTTGCCGTAGAACACAAGTCGAAGTACATGAACTAGGCATGGCAACCATGGAAACCACTTTCCACAAATATAGAACAGCTAGGATCACAAATCTGCTAAAATTCATTCAAGTTCTTGTGGTGATAAGTGTTGCACAGCCTCACACTCTGTTGCCAGCGTTGGATTCAATACAAGTTTGAAATTTGAAGAATACCTCTGAGCCTGGCTTCGTCCGAATATATATACAGCTCTAGCCCGATCTCGCGTCGCAGACTGCCCAATCAGGGGTGAGTGTTATCGTCGGTCGGTGACTACCACATCACGTGTTTTCCAGGAAAGTGTCTCAGTAAATAGATATTTTTAGACTGCGTCGGCGAGAAGGTAATCAACCAAGGCCAAGGATTGACAAAAGAATTTTCCGCGTCATAAGGTTAAAAAAAAAAGCTGACGTCGTTTCAAGCTTTCGCCTGAGCATGCATCATAATATTTGTCGCTCTGACGCATGACGATGGGCAAACTTTTGGTTGATTCCAGGAATGGCCTATTTGAAACGACTGCAAGCATGCCGAAGTAAAGTCAAATATAAGTAACTAAATATAGCAGTATCAGGGACCGCGGAGCAGTTTTCGGCGGAGAAGGCGAAAATTGCTATATACAAAACAGACATAACCAAACTTACCCCCCCCCCCCCAGCTCCGCGGTCCCTGAATATGCCTTTATTAGCACTTATCTAGCGGTATTTGATATACGTAGAGCCATTCAAAGACGATATTTTTGATAACTTTATAAATAGTTGACCGCATATGATGTAAACCATGCTCTGATGCTCCGACTAAAACTAATTAGATTGCCTAAAACTAATTAGATTGCCTAAAACTAATTAGATTGCCTAAAAGTAATTAGATTGCACTAAATATATTTTGATTGCGAGGCCACAAATACATCATAATGAAGTTAGATTCCGAAATAATGGTGCTTTGTTGACATTACTCCTGCTTAGAAATACAAGTCAATTAGAAGATTTATAGATACTTGGGCAATATAGATGAGGAAATCTAATCAATTGTAACAATATTATTGATTGTAAAGTACAAACTGTGTTGGGTTAGTGAAAAAGTCAATGTCCATTCTGATAAATCTTAATCAGTTAATATTTTGGAAATAGTTTCCACTTACTTAGGGCGTCTGATACGCAAAACATTGATAAATAATACTGCATTATGCTGTGAATTATGTTATTATTCTTATCCGTTTGTAACATTTTATGGTGAATAGATTCCATGACCCACCCCTCCCCCTCATTATCGAACTGCTACATCAAAATGTATGTTTTCACAGTTACAAATTACGTGATTTGATTTAGCTAAATGATCATTACACACTAATTACAATTGCAAGGGTTTTGAATCAATTGAATGAAACAAACAACAAACACAATTTTTACACTAGAAAATGCCATTTCCATGCTGCGGTTGCAAATGGAAACCAAAATAGTGTCACGTGACTATACTTAATTGAACGTTTACTGAATACTCATTACACATTCGAAGTTTCAGGTCAATCGATTGAAGATTTTTGAAAATAGAGGGGAGTACAAATGACCCCCTCCCCTCATGCCTTCGTGTAAATTTTTTTTCCTTCATGCCTTCTAGGGTTAATTTAACAACTTTGGAATACAAATATTTCGCGCGACTAGAGTTTCGCGTATTACAGTAAAAAGTGTGTTATTCACCCATTTAATTTTTGTGTTAAAGCGTCGCTCAAATTTCGTTTAGTGGGACTTTAATTTTGTGAATTTTTTATGTTAATTGAATATTATTAAATTAATATGTCAATATCATGTTAATTGAATATAATTAAATATCGCGAAAATATGTGATAACGAGGTTCTTTTTTTTCGTTCTCTCAGCTGTATTGGTGTTAGTTAGGTATTGCTAAGTCTGACTTTTTTTGACATACAGGCATGATACAGTCAGGAGAACAACTTGATACAACGGAGCCGTAGCCAACGGTTCAGTTTCCCCGGTTATAACCACTAAACCAGACCACTCTTCAGAACACCAACAATTTCTTAGTTGAAGCTTTAGACGAAATTGTACCTTGCTGTTTTTTTGTTTTCTACAGGGTTTGTCCCTCTTTATAATATACCTTTTCTTCTTAAGAGTTATGCATTATCTTTTCTCAGTCTTAGCAAATCAACTATTTTAAGGTACATGCAATCTTGCTCTCGCCGCCTTCCTATAATTGAGGTCATTTTAGACTTGGTGACCTACCGGCCAAATTTTAAAAAGAGAGGGAAAAATCGTAAGAATCATTTTAAAAAAGTTCCATGATGGATTACACAAACCCAATTTTTACCAAACCCTTGCTCGACAGAATTCCCTTACCTGATGTAATAACTAGCTTCATATAGTTGGCCCGGTCAGGCGAGTTGGCAGGATATTTCGGTCAGGCTGGCTATCTTTCTCCATATAAACAGGGCCTTAGAGTGCTTCCTTTTGTACAATACAAAAAAAAAATCAAAATCTGTTTTTGGGTGTTACGCTCATTAATTCAGATTCTTGATAATGTAATTCGGGATTGCCTATGGAAGAACCACTTCCGAGAGCAGATTTGTCAGATTTATCCTGAAACCGGTGATTGTCAAAATTGTATGTTTCATTTGTAATGAACCTCGAAATCCTTCGCTGCTTAACACGTCAGTGATTAACTGCCGTGGTAAATTAATCAATGGCCGAGTATTCAGAAGATGCCGATTGGATGACCAATGGTTCGACGTGCAATAATTGTTCAATTATCACACTTCACTTGAAGCAATAATTAGGCTTAATGCAATAAAGACCTTGGCACTTGGCCAACAAATCCGTTTTCATATTTTTTGTTTCATTGCCACTATATAAATGAAAACAATTCAGATCCTAGAAATCCGGATTTGGATTGTAGAAAAGAAAAGCAATCTTAATCACAGTTTACATGCAAAACTTGATTTATTATTTGCTGTAAAGAATTGCTCAGCACGACAACCATTTGTTTCCTTACTTAAATACTTAGAATAATCAGCTATTTTTCCCTACGGTTAGTGATTTCGGCATACAAAATTAGATATGACCGCTTATCGTTATATAAATATCGCTTACCTCACATTTCATTTCACATGATGTAATGATGATTGACAACATTTTGGTTGAGACATTCTCTGGCGAACGACTCTATAAACTATGGGCGAACTGATCAACTGTGACTGAAAAGTAACATGGTCAGCCTTGACTGCCATGATAAACAATTTATACACGACGATGATCTCCATATGTATAGGTCTTTGTGTTGCACTAACGTTTAAAAGAACATATTGTATAAAAAGCATCTATTCAGAGCTCGGTGATTATCCAGGTGCTTGGTACAACTATGCTGATAGGTTCAACCTCACATTCACTGGTGAACAGATCAACTGTGACTTAATATGAGTGACAAGATCAGTCTTGCATATTGTGATAAACAATTTATACAGGAAGCAATTATTAGGAATGAGCTGAAACTGAAAGAAGAGACAGACAGACAGACAGACAGCAGTAAACAACTTTAAGAAAATGGAAGACGTTTAAATCCTTTGTATAAACACTTAAGGCATGATGAAGAGCGTCACCACTTGTGTACAGATGACCTGTGCATGTATAAGTCTGTTTGTGTTGTACTCATTGCTTCCAACTTCATGTTGTATAAGAATCATTTATCCTGAGCTAAGTGATCAACCGGGTAATTGGTTCAACGATGCTGATAGATTCAACCTCACAGCTTCCACGGGATTGTGCAGTTCACAGGATGTTCAAACACGCTGTGCCAAATATGGTGGCAGCAAATGCGACTCAAATCTCAAGTGTATGTGCAAGTGTCCCTTATCAAGAGCTACTCTGAGTTTGTATGACGGTGAATGGCAGTGTACAAACTACACGGAAGTTAGAAGACGTGGTAAGTTAAGGGCCGCGCCGATTAGTTTCATCCCGAGCTGAGTTGCAGCCCAGTTAAACGGGCTGAGAGTTCATCCCGCCTTGTTTAACAATTCCTTACAGAAATGAGTTTGCAATTACATGAAGAAAGTTTTAGCTCTGGCTGCAATTTCAAGCCCGGTTTGAGCTGCCCGGGCGGCTAAACGAGTTAAAATATTCCATGCATGTAATTGCAATTGAAATTCAGCCCTGACTCTGACCAGCACTACAAAAAAAGCAAAAAGCCTAACCCGCTCTAACGGGTTGATCAACGAGATACATCCCAACCTGTTACATCTGCTTGAGCCTCAACCCGCTAGATCCGGTTGAGAAAAACAAAAACTCCGAGAAGTATAGTATATACTAGGGTCTGAACCGGATCTAACGGGTTGATCAACCGGATACATTCGAACCCGTTACATCTGGTTGAGCCTCAACCCACTAGATCCGATTGAGAAAACCAAAAAGAAGTATAGTATATACTAGGGTCTGAACCGGATCCAACGGGTTGATCAACCAGATACATCCCAACCCGTTACATCTGGTTGAGCCTCAACCTGTTAAATCCGGTTGAGTAAACCAAAAAGAAGTATAGTATATACTATAGGATCTAACGGTTTGAACAACCAGATGTAACGGGTTGGGATGTATCCGGTTGATCAACTCGTTAGATCCGGTTCAGACCCTAGTATATACTATACTTTTTTTTGGTTTTCTCAACCGGATCTATACCCTGCGAGCAGAGGCCTTTCAGATCCCCACGAAGAAACGAGGAGAAAGAAAGACCTCTGCACGCTTCCCACCGAATCTACGTCGCGCATGCGTGAGATTATGTAAACAACATGTCATTTACATTATCTGTTCACGTGCCGGATCGGAAGTGAGCTGATGGGTTCTATTTTTACATTGCATTTCATAC
Source organism: Antipathozoanthus remengesaui (assembly GCA_025434805.1). Classification (NCBI taxonomy): domain Eukaryota; kingdom Metazoa; phylum Cnidaria; class Anthozoa; order Zoantharia; family Parazoanthidae; genus Antipathozoanthus; species Antipathozoanthus remengesaui. The sequence goes on along the minus strand of JANSTR010224475.1, from coordinate 411 downwards.
TCCGTGACCTCTGCAGGTCATGGAAAATCGCCTAGTTTCTCTCATGGTCAGCCCTGTAAATTATAGAAGGGAAAAGGGGACACCGAATAAACTGAAAATTTGTTTGCTTTGCGGCGTATTCCTCAGGGTTGGTAGCAGTTTTTTAACGTTAGAACTCGAGATAAACTCCTCGATTCTATCAGTTCAATTTTGAATGAAAAGCCTGTTTTGAACTCGCAAATAGTGTGCAAATCATGCACTCGAAAAGTCGAATTGATATCGAAAAAGGAAGAGATCATCGAAGGTCTTAAAGAAGAACTGCAAGGAAAGTATGCAGAACTTTGTGAATAAAAACGCACCAATGAGCCCACCCAGAAGGCAGAGTGCAACGCAGCGTGAACATCAGCACGTTGAAATCTGCAGTGAGAGTAC
>JANSTR010224364.1:0-12606 GCA_025434805.1 Antipathozoanthus remengesaui | reverse complement strand
AGCCTGAGCCTCCCACAGTGAAGACTGGTGCCTTACCAACTGTGCTAACCAGGCGGCGGAGTAAGTATTGGTCTGGCTAGGAATTTAGCCTGAGCCTTCCACAGTGAAGACTGGTGCCTTACCAACTTTGCTAACCAGGCGGTGGGGTGAGTATTGGCCTGGCTAGGAATTTAGCCTGAGCCTCCCACAGTGAAGACTGGTGCCTTACCAACTGTGCTAACCAGGCGGTGGGGTGAGTGTCCGTCTAGCCAGGAATTGAACCTGAGCCTCCCACAATGAAGACTGGTGCCTTACTAACTGTGCTAACCAGGCGGTGGGATGAGTGTCCGTCTGGCCAGGAATTGAACCTGAGCCTCCCACAGTGAAGACTGGTGCCTTACCAACTGTGCTAACCACACGGTGGGGTGAGTGTCAGTCTGGCCGACAGATGGCAAACAGTTTTCTGCCCTGGAACTGAATCTGATGACAACATTCTATTCAAAGACTGTTCCAATCCGAAATCAAAACCAACATTTGACTCAGCATGTGACCTAACAACGGGCCCAACATCTGATCCAACATCTGATCCAACATCAGCTTCAACACTCGATTCACCTAATCTAGTCCGCAATATTTGTACCTCTAAGTGCTGGATCCGTATTTAATGTAATCGATGAAATATTGTAACTACCGTACATATAAGTGAAAGCCTTTTTGCCAAGACTTTGTGAACCAAAAATATTTCATTTCGGTTGCTAAACTGTGAAAGTTTACGTTCTTTGCACTCTCGAGTGTATCGAAAGTTCTAGAACACTTTTACTTCCCGTAGTCCTCGTATCTATACTACTAATTGTAACGAATTTTAAATTACGAATGGTTTGGGAGGAGAGTAATACAGACGCCAACCTTCAGTCTAAGTGTCTTACCCTTTGGCAATCCTGTACATCAAGTCCACAAGCATTTCAGGATCCTAAACGGCAAAGAGAAGATTTAAGTCACACTCTATTCTTTGTGGATTAAATTTTATAGAATTATAGAATAGATAGATAGAATACTTTATTTAACCACGGTAGTCTCATCAGATACAAAGAATATTGTAAAATTATGAACAAAGCTACTATATTTTATATTATTAAAACTATTTATCTGCCTAAAACTACTTACTTAAACCTGTTTTTCATGAGAGCCGTGCATAAAAACGTGAGAATAAAAAATAAAAAATGAAAAAGAACGATGACCTCTCGATTATATTTGGGAAATGCATGAAAAGATATGATAATCATACTTTGGGAAATTCATAAAAAGTTGATGCACAAATTTGCAAAAAAAACCACGTAACGAGAAAAATTAATAAAACAACGGATCGTCAAATACAGCAACTTCATCAAAATATCAGTGAATTAGTCAGTAAGAAGTCTATCCTTCACCAGTAAACAGGAGATTTGGATAACTAGTAAGTCATCCCAACTTACTTCCTGGAATTCTTTCATCTTGACAGTATCTGAGAGAATCATGTGAAGGTTAAATACCAACTCACGGACCTGCAATGCAATATAGACTTGGTTTTATTACGTAGACACAGGCATCTAGAGAAAAAAATCACTTTACCCGACTTAATTTCGCATAACACCAGCATCAAGACCGTGGAATTGGAGATGGAAATGAGAGACTGTGTTACAAGAAATGGCAGTGGGAGATCGTGGAACTAGAACCATGGAACTGGAGACAACAATGGAATTGGAGACGGAAATGGGAGACTGTGGAACTACAGAAGGCAGTGGGAGATCGTGGAACTGGAACCGTGGAACTGGAGACGGCAATGGGAGATCATGTAACTAGAGACTGTGGAACTAGAGACCGTGGAACAAGAGACAGCAATGGGAGACCCATGAAACTAGAGATGGAAATGGGAGACCATGGACTAGAGATGGTAATGGGAGACCATGGAACTAAAGAAGGCAGTGGGAGAATGTAGACCTGGAGATGGCAATGGGAGGCCGTAGTACTAGAAACGGTAATGACTAGAGATCGTGGAACTAGATACGGCAATGGGAGTCTGCGGAACTGGAGATGGCATTGGGAGACCATGGAACTAGAGAGGGCAATGGGAGACCGTGGAATTGGAGATGGCATTGAGAGACCGTGGAACTAGAGATGGCAATGAGAGACCATGGAAATAGAGATCGCAATGGGAGTCCGCGGAATTGGAGATGGCATTGGGAGACCGTGGAAATAGAGATGGCAATAGGAGACCGTGGAATTCTGGGGCGGATCTAGGGGTGGTTCGGGTGGTTTGGTCGAACCCCCTAAAGCGAAGTAAACACAAATTTCTAGAGCATATCTTTTCTTTTTAAAAAGGACATATTAAAAAAAAGGCCAGTATATTCCTGGCTTAAAATATTCTGCTCTGCCTATAGGTGAAGGAAAATGAATAACATTCTGAAATTCTCTCCGAGTAAAAAGACTGTTGCGATACGCCTGTGAAATGATTTCCCATCCGAGACACCAGAGTCACAGTTTTGACAGGTTCCAAAAACGCCTACAGTACTCAGTATAGGGCCAGTCGGCATGCTGCGCGGCTTTATGAATGAGCTTGAGCCGTTTGGCGTGTTATCGTTTACGAAAACTTCGATTGGAAAAGGCGACTGTAAATCTTAAAATATATAGAGGATAGGAATAAATCTGAAACGACGGAATTTCTATACGAGCAGTGGAAACACTTATTCAGTTTCAAGTCCGTTAGAGTAATGTCCAAAAGAGAAAAACAACACATTCATTTGAAACTAGTGAAGAGCTACCTAAGGGCAACGATGACAACGGAGACTCTGACTTGGATATAGTTCAATATTTGCTGAACAACGACTGCTTGTTGATCCGATTGTCAATCGCGACGACACTCAATACGGGGACTCTTAATGTAGATACAAAACGCAAATGTAATTGTTTCAGTTTCACTTCCAAGATTCGTACCGATCATTCATTGTAATACCAAAGTATAGACAGTATAGCCTGTGTTTCAAAGGTAGTTAACGCTCACAATTATCCCTCAAAACGTTCGAAAATCGCCTTTCCGAGGATCTATATTTTGACATTCCCCGGACCTCCCTAAGATGGTCCACCTTGGCCGAACCCCCCTTCACTAAATCCTGACTCTGCCTCACGAATTAGATATGGCAATGGGAGACCGTGGAATTAGAGATGGCAATGGGAGACCATGGAACTAGAGACGGCAATGGCCGTGAAATTGGAGATGGCAATGGGAGACCGTGGAACTAGACGGCAATAGGAGACATGAAACTAGAGACAGAAATGGAAGACCGTGGGACAAGATACTGTGAAACTAGATACTGTGAAACTAGAAACTGTGGAAGTAGAGACCGTGGAACTAGAGATAGTAACGGGAGACCATGGAACTAGAGACAGCAACGGGAAAGTGTGGAACTAGAGATGGCAATGGGAGACCGTACCGTGTGTAGAGAGGTTGTGTGGGGATTGACTCTGATCTCTTACACAATCCACGGATGATGATGCTCATAACAAAGCAAGTAAACCTAGTCTTGCAGGCTTAAGAGTATAATCCAGACCCATTACTATGACTATTGTTTCAGAAATATGTTAGTGAATCGCGGGAAAATGTTGGAGGCAATAAAACCCTGTACTCTATCTGATATGCATTCCTTTCAAATGGTAAAAAATGTCCCTCACTGGATCACGACACTAGCTAATACTATCTGTCTTATTTGTTGTCTGAAAAAGTATGTATGAGTGCTTTACTGACTTTCCCCCAGTGGGATTTTTCAAAGATAATAATTCTAGCTAATATTACAACCATCTAATCATATGGTATAACTAATTTAGTATAATATAAATTAATTAACAAGACCGCAATAAAATATTAATAATATAATTGTTAAATATAGTATCGAAGAATATATTAAGATTAAGAACCTTCCGGGAAGTTTTCAAAAATATCACCGTTTCTTAACAGCATCATAAGTGATCGTTCTATAAGTGATCGTTCTAATAAGTTCCATGTGTTGATAGTTCTGTAATAGAAGTTTCTGCGCCCTGTTGCATGGAAGCAAACATACTCATCCGTTCAGTGACTTGAATTGAAATTTGGTTAATTTTACGTCACACAACAAAATCTTACAAAGCTTTCGACTCGCGACTACAGCTTTGTTCACTAGTGGACTGTCGCGTTTTCCTACAGTCGCGTGCCCTGGGGACAACCTGGTGCCGTCACGTGACCACGTGACAGTACACTGGTGAACAGAGGATGTACCCATCAGCAAAAAGCTCGATTCTAAACTCTTTTGTACAGATGTAACTTTTAACCAAATTTCAATGTTCGACATAGTCAAACAGCGTAAAGACAATAGCATCCAAGAATTTCAACAAAACGCTACATTGAAACACACTTTAGCCAACAACTGACCTGTTCTGGAAATGTAGTACCCCTCAGTTCATGGTCTGACTCTGCATATGTAATGATTGTCTTCAGAGAGCGTCTCAGATGGTCCTCGCTGAATGCCTTCAATAAATAGCACAAAGAAATGTATAACTTTCTCTCATCACACTGAAAGGGAATAACTTATTTTAAAACAGCACAAAGTGGAATTTGACATCTTCGACTTACATGTGAAGTTCCAACAAGTCTGGAGAGTGACATTGTCACTTGCATCTTGACTCGTGCAAAGTTCTGTTGGTTGTGAAGTCAAAAATGGATGTCATATGATGTTAACATGGACGTTGTTTGTCTATCAGTTCAGTACAATGACTATCACGTCTGGAATGTAATAAAAGATTGTTTGTACACTAATTCTGGATACAAAGAAGACAATCCAATGAAAACATGCACGATTCTCACTCTTTAACCCTTTCAACCCCTGCCAGTTTAACTTCTTTTGCATTATAGGAAGGGGGGCATCTTTGCATTTTGGGGGTGTCGGGGTTGAGCAGTTGTAGTAACACTCGCCTCTCACCAATGTGACCCAGGTTCGATTCTCGGCCTGGGAAGTAAGTGAGCTGGGTTTGCGGTCCTTCTCTGACGTTGGGGTTTTCTCCGGGTACTCCGACTTGTCAACAATTTTCGAGATGCTGGCCAGCCGGGAACATTTGATTTGAACTCGTCCACGTAGCCTCGATTTAGCCAATGAGAGCGTGCATTCGAGTAAAAAACACACTAGCTATATAACAGTACAACTTATCTGCGTAGTAACTATAGTTTTAAAATATTGTAACAAAACGTTTTCAACTGCTGGATTTTCGTTGTAATACTTATTATGAACTGTAAATGTCTTTTATACTTTATATGTATCAGTTTCACTTCTTTATTTTTGTTGCATATCTCTTCTGCTTCCTTTCTTCATTCTTTGATCAAGAAAGTACGTAATCTATATTCAGCTAGACTAACCTCAGGTTATTACAGTCAGCTGAGTACCTCATATCTGTTAATTTACCTTCATTACCAGTTTATTTTGAAACAATTTAACTATTGTATTATTGTATTGCATTGCGTTGCGTTGCGTTGCGTTGCATTGCATTGTGTTGGGTTGCATTGTATTTTATTGCATTGTATTGTATTGCATTGTATTGTGTCAAAACATTGAAATATAAGTCTAACATCTACCAAACATTTATTTGCCGTGTTTAACGGCAAAGAGAACAGTTTTACTGTATCACAAAACGCACAGAAGAATATAAACAACAACGGTTATTTGTTGTCACTCACATTTCCAATCTCGTAATTCTGTCTCATCAAAAGGTAGAGAGAAGCACTGGCGTGAGCCCGCACGTTGCTCACGGACGAACTGCAGTGGTTGAGAAGTCGGGAACACAAATCTGCGCACAGCTCCGTGTCTTCCTCAAACAGCAGCTCTGGAAACTAGATGCATAAACACAATGAACTTCTTGCCAAATAAAGAAAAATGTTAACTAGAAATCAATAAGCCGGGATTCTTGTAAATATATCTGTAACCTCAGAACTTCCCATCAGGTAATTTAAGCCATCTTTGGAAAATAATTTTCATTTAAACACGAATAATCTAAGGAGGGAAATCTCCAACTGGAGCTGAGTTATCACCAGCTAATTGGCGGTTGCAAGCTTTGAATGCCTGATTAAATTCTTCATATACATAGCGCCATCTCAGAATACTTTTCGTGCGAAAATAGGTTTTAAAATGACCGTTGTTCCTCAGTTTTATAAGAGTTTTAGTACACAGACAACTGTTTTTCTTTGCAAGTATTCATCAGCTAGAGTTGTGAACGGACTCGCAAACAACTCCTTTATCGATTGTTTCTTCAGAGAAACGAGCAAACCACAGCCGTTGATACTAACACGTGACGCCTTGTGGGATGGTGCATTTAGACCAGGTTACACAGCACGTGGTGATGGGTTAACCAATGTGTCTGTTTGCCTGGCATGTTTTTTACTTGTTCAAAAACGTTCAGTAACATCTTGATAGAACACTTAACCCTTAAACAGGCAAGGGGGATGGGGAAGGGAGTTCGTTCCCCCTCGACCTTTGATATTCTTTCTAGGGATTTTGAATCTTTCCGAAAAGGTTTCTAGTAGCTATTACCTATTCATAAACAGGTATTTTTAAGGTTTAAATGAATTTGCTACCTCTTCTGGATTTTTAAAAAACCTTAAAATTTGAACAATTATGTCCAATTCTCGAGCAATTTTTTTTCATTTCTTGAAAAAATACTTTTATTTTGTATTCATATGAAGCAATTTACATTGCATACGGCATTTTGCAGCTGAAAGATAAGAAAGCATCAATACTTATGCTGTTTTTACGTTTTTTGAAATTTCGCAAAATATTCTAATATAATGGCCTTTATCCAACTGGTAGCCATGGCAACAGTCAGATCGTCACGTGACCAGCCCAAATTGAACGCTCGTAGCCCAATTAACAATCTACCAATTTCAGGATGAATGGGTAAGGGATATTGAAGATCTTCAGAGCGGGATCCTCCTTGCTTGTATATGTTTGGCGAAATAGCTTGCCAGTTTAAGGGTTAATACTATAATAATAATTTTCGGAATATCGTGGACTAATTAATAAAAGTGGATACGGAGTGTTTATTGTTGTTACATCTGGTGTCCAGTCTACGTTATAAAATGAAATAGTGTTGAGAGAGAAAAAAACACAAATATAATTCTTCACAATTCTGGTGTATTTTGCTTTACAAGCAGTCACGGGAACACGTAGATTCGGGAACAGGTAGTATTGAAAACAAGACACCTACCTTATAGACAATTGAGCGCTGTGTAGCAAACATGTTCTGAAGGACTGTTTCACTCTGGTTGTAGTTCAAACATAACAGCAGTACACGTAACACTCCACTTAGGATCACACGAAGGGTATCTGACGTTGATACGGTCTGCAACAAAAAGAGGAAAAGGTTGACTAGTGGAAAATATACTACAATAACAGACAAACGTGGAAAGATATAGTTAACCCAGCCCTGGCAGAGCGGTGCAGTGGGTGAGCGATAAGCATGTCTGACTACCTGACCAGACAACTGTGTTGTTTCGCTGTCACGTGACCAACTTCACTGATGAAGACCAATGGTTTCGGTACAAACGTCTTTTAAAAAGTAAAATACAAAATTCCAATAATCGATTTATAAATTCCTTCTACAACTGAACCTGGATGAATGACAACATTCACTCTCACACTGTGTTGTGTCCTTGAGCAAGATATTTACTTGGCTTGATCAAGTCGACCCACCTGTATAAATGAGTCCCAACTTCTGCTGAGAACTGGCCTGTGATGGACTAGGGTCCTGTCCAGGGGGAGTCAAGTACTGTTATCCGCTTAACATTATGGAAACCGGGGATAAGCACCGGCAAAATGAGCCATTGGACTCGGAAATGTATCTCTAGCTCAGCCAGTAAATTTTAAGATTACAACAATAAAAACTAACAATCACAAACAGACATCATGTTGCATGTCAGGTTGGCACACAGTTCTAAGTATAGAGTAATCTGTTTTGAATGCGCTTAGAAAAATAGAGGATCTTAGACAGTCGGGAAAAGCGTTTCACAAGTTCACAATATGAACAAAGAACGATTTCCTGAAGCAGTACGTTATTCACTACAGGAAAACACGAGCGTTCACGATTGGCAAACACGGGTGTTCACGACAGGAAAACAGAGTGTTCACGATTGGAGAATACGGGTGTTCACGACAGGAAAACACGAGTGTTCACGACAGGAAAACACGAGTGTTCACGATTGAAAAATAAGGGTGTTCACGACAGGAAAACACGAGTGTTCACGATTAGAAAATACGAGTGTTCACGACAGGAAAACACGAGTGTTCACGACAGGAAAACATGAGTGTTTACGATTGGAAAACACGGGTATTCATGATAGGAAAACACAAGTGTTCACGACAGGAAAACACGAGTGTTCACGTTAGGAAAGCACGAGTGTTCACGATTGGAAAACACGGGTGTTCATGATAGGAAAACACGGGTGTTCATGATAGGAAACACGTGTTCACGACAGGAAAACACGAGTGTTCACGTTTGGCAAACCACAGAAATACACTCACACTGACGATCAGCTCCAATGTGTCCAGCACAACCATGTTCACCTCTGCAACCAGCACACCTTCAATTCGTGCGTTGATCTCGGCCTCAGGTCGTGTTCTGAAACGTTTAGTATTGACTAGTTACTGAAGGGACTGGTCAAAGAAACTCGCCAAGCCATGCTTTAGGCCCAAAACTATTTTTTGGGAGGGGGAGGGGGAGGGGTCGAAACACGTTTACGGGTTAAGTACATTCGGACAACATGAACCAAAATAGTTCGTGATAAACTTCAACTGTTATAAAAATCACTAGATAAGTACTAAATACTAGATCTATTAAACAACTATAGGCTCTGACAGTTTCCCAACAAGCACAAGACATTCTCTGATATATTTAAGTATTTAAGTGGTGAAAGCGTCCCAAAAAGAAAGTCTGGTGTAGAAGGGGCAGTGTCCAGTCTCACTGTTGAAGGCAAACCAAACGAGGAATGTTTTACACATGTTTGTTACACACCGCGAGATCGAAAAATTACATGTTAAAATTTGTTATGGACATTCACAAACTAATGCTATAAAAATACTTAAGCATATTGTATTTTGATCACAAGGGCAAGAAAACTTATAGATAAATCGTGCTCGACTTGAATTTTAATGTGTGCCAGCAGAGGTCTGCAGAAGACTCACCTGTCTCGCTGTTCCGACTGTTGTCTGTACTGGGTTTGGTCTTTGCGCCACCTTAACTTTGGCTCTCCCAACGCTAACTGGCTACGATCTACTCGCAAAATAAATAAACACGCACACTTTAACTTGCTAATAGATTGAGCAATCCCCCCCCCGGAACTTTCGTAATGTTCGTCCGTTTAGATTTAAATGGGTATGGAAGATATTTTTACAGGTTATTCTTACTTCGGGCCAAAATTGTTGTTGTTAATAAGTTTTCCATGCCCATGGTAACCATGAGCAACGATGTTGACGCCAAGTCAGCCATCTTGGATTTGAAAATTTGAATTTATTGCCAAGTTTTAGCTTATCGTGTTAAAAAACATGCAGGAACAAGTCTTATTAGCTTATAGTTCAAAAATAAACCATGAAAGGGAAAAAATGAATTCAAAAGCGTTTTTCTGCAAAATGTGCGATTTGCAAATTAATAATCTAATTTACATAATTCCTTCTAATAATTCATACATGGTGACGTCACCTAATTAACGTCAAAATATTTCTCATTTATCTGGCTACAGTTACTGTAAGTTTCATGGTAATAGCTGTAAACGCTATATTTTTAGGCTCAAAAAAACCTTACAAAAATTCCTAACATTCCTGAATTTGCAGTGGGGTATAACTACTTGTAGTTTTTATTTAACATAAAAAATTGTCATCTATCTGGCTACAGTTACTGAAAGTTTCATAGCAATAACTGTAAACGCCATATTTTTAGGCCCAAAAACCTTACAAAAATTCTTAACATTCCTGAATTTGCAGTGGCGTATTACTACTTGTTGTTTCTAATTAACACAAAAAAATTATCATTTATCTGGCTACAGCTACTGAAAGTTTCACAGCAACAGCTGTAAAAGGCATATTCTTAGGTCCAGAAACCTTTGAATGGGGTTGAATACCCCCAGGGTTAAGAAAAGAACGCTGTACAGGTGTATTAACAAAACAAACGATCCGCGTACCAAACCCCATAGTCGCTACATTCCTGCTATGCCTCTGCATCATCTCTCTCGCTGCCCCTTTCCCACCAAGCATCATGTCTTCCAGTTTTGCTTTAACATCTACGACGTTGGCGTTCTTTGGTCGCGAGGTCTCGGAAGTCGCTTTCTTAGCTTCCTTGTTTCCATACGCGAACATCGTGACACACAGACACAGCACGTCCAGCAGCAATCCCAGCCTACTTGGCGAAAACAAAGGCATACTCAACAAAGTCGAGATTCTATAACCTACGTAGTCTGACAAACAGCAGAGGGGATTACTAACATACACATGGTTACTGCTTGTTTGTGGATTGATAACCATTCCAACAAGCGCGACTGATTCGTTACTTCAAAGTGCTTCTATGACAATTACGATTCACCCCCTTTACCTTTGAATTTTACTCCACTTTCCCAGCATTCGACAGTGTACTTCAGTAGATGGAAAATTTCCCAGTGTATTCTTAAAATGGAAACTCTTAAATGCAGATGCGAGGGCAACCAACGGCCTTGCAGAAAAATCATGGCTGACATCTCGTAAGACTTTACACAGCAAAAAAAAATTATCTGGGTGGGAGTTGGGGTTCAGGGCGAGCCCGAAGGTTCAGCCTAACATTACAAGTCGAAACTTAATATTTTTCCATATTGGACGAGGATGAATCCAATTTAAGTTTTATTATACCAAAACAAATTACAAACACTGACTTTGATTCACTGACTCTGACTTTTGATTCATAAATCGATGTCGAGTTTGCCATAATTCAGTCGAAGGACGAAGGTCACTACAAACACTGCCATTACAAGAGTGACAGTGAAACTAGTAGTTCTCAATGAGAAGTTAAGTGCTGCCGGCGACTTCAATATGAACAGTATCAGATTCTTCCGCCGGATATAACTTGCTCAGCTTCAGTTGTCAACGTCAGTGGACCGCGTGTTGATTTCAGACTCGTTACTGTTTGTTTACGTTTGTACGTTATAAGGATCATAAAAGCATTTGTCCAGTAACGTTTGCTGAAAATCTGGGCTTGCATTAACTTCAGTTAGAGTAGTTTTTTCCGATTTTGAAACGTCAAAACTAACGCGTCTAACGCCACGTTGCTGACTAACAATTGCTAGCTTCAGTTTAAGTGCGTAAGTTAATGTCACCTTAGATCGAATTACATGAATTCCTTTGTGAACGTGACGAAACCGCAGCTTTGTACCGTACACGTGTTTAGACTTACGTCCACGACAATGTCAACGTGGTTGGAGTCACGAGGAAGAAGGGAAGAGCACCGGGAAACTTTGAGTTAGGGGCGCAAGGAATGGTGGCAAAAAAACCGGTGCATCCTGGGTTAAAATCAAGATTTTTGGCCTGTATTAGAGTCTCTGCCTTGCTTCGCTCGTTCCTGGCTCGCTCCGCTGCGCCAGCAATTACATCACGTGAACAACAAACGATTGAGAAACCGTCACACCATATCACCAAAACTAGATCACGTGAAAACAGCCCAATAGTTTGCTGTCCAATATCTTCAAATATTCGATCGGCACGTGAATGCAATGCAGACATATGACTGATAGTTTATCACTGAGGTATAATAAAAACTACTGACACCAAATGTATAGCAGAACGAGGTGAACTCACCTTGATGCTGGTTGCTCAACCCACCACTGTTTCAGCACGTCGGGATCCATATTCTTCACAATCCACATAAAACACATCAGTAGATCACGTGTTGTTTGCAAACTCAATTTCTGTGATCTCTGGTAAGTAACACGGCAGACAAAATGTCATCACTATTGTGTTTCCCATACAGACTCACTTTACATACATTGGCAGATAACTATTACAAGCCTGATTATGTTAATGATGCTCGATCTGCTTGAATTGTTATTGTCACGAAATGGATTCCAGATAGATAGCACAGCTCTAGGCTGAATTAACAAATCTGTTCGCGGATATTTGATATATAGACTGCTGTTTACTGGCGCTATGGCAGCCACACAGTTTATAAGATCTATTAGAAGCAAATGCCACTTGTGACCAGCAACAGACTACAACACCCGGTTGAAAGCCTACTATTGTCAAGACGTGAGCAGGCTCTTTTAAGTCCCCTGATGGAATATCAAGAGTCTACACCAAGACAAGGTTACACACTCAACCCAACCCTTGATCACGCCAGGGATTGAACCCGGAACCTCCTGGTTGGCACTCAGGGATCTTAACTGAGCTAACCTCGCACACATCTTATATGAGATGCAAAAACTGGTCATAGTTTGTTCATTAAGTACCGAAAAGGGCTAGAAATAGACTTGACATTTAAGGAATTACCTTCTGCTTAAGGCGAGCTCCTTATCCTAAGTAATACAGTGCTGTTGTTTGGCTGCCCCCTCCCACCCCCCACCCCCCT
>JANSTR010224253.1:0-14362 GCA_025434805.1 Antipathozoanthus remengesaui | reverse complement strand
TATCTAGGATGCATGTGAGGCAGTGGGCTGGTTGATGGGTCTATACCTGGGATGTGTGTGAGGCAGTGGGCTGGTTGATGGGTCTATATCTAGGATGCATGTGAGGCAGTGGGCTGGTTGATGGGTCTATATCTAGGATGCATGTGAGGCAGTGGGCTGGTTTATGGGTCTATATCTAGGATGCATGTGAGGCAGTGGGCTGGTTGATGGGTCTATACCTGGGATGTGTGTGAGGCAGTGGGCTGGTTGGTGGGCCTATACCTGTGATGCATGCGAGATTTTTTAGTAGGCAGAATTAACCAAGAACTTTGTACATGTACATGTAATTTTACAAAATATATGTATATTTAATGATTGAGTTCTTCTAACATCATTGATTTTCAAAAAACAAATCCAAATGGTCTGGATTTAGTGATTGGGTTTTGGAAAGTCATGAAATTTAAATACAGGCATGATGACCATAATGTTTAATATGTTTTTATAGTTTATACTATGTGGAAGAAACCAGACCTGGTGCTACAGTTCACTACATGGCCTCCTGTGTTTGAGAAGCTGCAAGGGGGAGCTGGTATGTAACTATAGGTGGGGTTACTGTATAAACTCTTTTGAAAAATGCAAGAACAAGGTTTCAGTGGATACTGGCTAAGAAACAGTTGTCATGATGCTATTGTAATTTTTATTATTGTCCAAAATCCTCACAAGTTCTGGAATGATTGGTTGAAACGTAGGTCAATATTTAACTTACTGTACAGACTTTCTTCACTTCTCTTTATTGTGTAACCTTTTTTTAGAAACAATATAAATTATACAGTTAGGGCATCAAATATTACACAATATTTATTTTCTCTTATTCTATTCTTCAACACACTCAAGTTGGAACTCAAGTCAATGCATTCTTGAGAGAGATTGTTTGAAATTATAAATAATATTATGACTTGTTAAATGAAACTGTATTTGTACATGTAAGTGTGCACGTGGGAATATGGTTAGATGAAGTATTGAAGCGCTTTGGCAACCACAAGATTGACCCCTAGTTCAGTGTTAGAAACCTAGGTGTTATCTTAGATTAAGTTCACTTGGTATGAATAACCATATAAATCAGATATGCAAGGCTTCCCTTTTTCATATTCATAATGTATATGCTAGATCTCTAAATATATATCTAAGGAATACCACCAGACACTTGTCCATGCCTATGTAACCTCCAGGTTGGACTATTGCAGTAGTATACTTTATGCTATAGTATCAGCTGGCCAAATTACAAAGAATACAAAATGCAGCTGCAAGTCAGATCAATTACTGACACCAGAAAATTTTATCACATTTCTCAAACTCTCTCTGAACTTCACTGGCTGCCTGAGGTCCATAGAATTCATTTCAAATTTGACATATCACCTAGTTATTTAAGTAATTTAAGCAGTATCAGATCATCTACTGTATATTTGCTGCATTCAAATGACACTTTATTTTTAGATCACCCTAGAGGGATCATGCACACAACTCTAGCTGCTTGCTCTTTTAATGCTGCCAAGCCTGCATTGTGGAATAGCCATGTGACAGAACTCAGTGAGCTTAAGTTAAAAGCTTAAATTTAAGCGTTTTAAGTTGTTTTATCAATAATTATAATGATATAGTATTTATGCATATATTTGAATGTTAGATTGTATTGATAGCACTGGGTTAAAGTACTCTTGAAGTTGTTACAATATTTAACAGCTACACTCCTTTTTCATGTCCACGATATGTGCCTTTGTGTTTGAAGGAAGGCTTCCATGAACATGTGCTTTCCTGATGTCAGTTTCATTGTTTGACTGTGACCTAACAGTTGTTAGACGGGCGCCTTCTCTATACTGCAGAATGAAGTCCTTGATAGTGGTCTCATGTAATATGTTTTGATGATTTTAGGAAAGTACATAAAATTATTACTACAGAGTTGCAGGGTGAAGTAGGGCAAAATGAAATGTAAACCAAGCACATTTTGGAGTTGAAATAAAAACGAATTCAGACTTTCTTCTGTTGAGCTTTGTGTAGATGTGTGTTATTTTAGTCTGTGACATAGTAGAAATAGCGCGACTGCACATTCCACCACCAGCAATATTGGAAAACTTATTATTCAGGTGAGCGTATGACCATCAACACTGCATTAAATTAAGTATGGCTATTTCTTGTAGATCTTATGCTTCCTGGTGTAATAAATACTATACCGCAGGAAGGGACTGTGAAAGGCTTTGGAAGATTTGAAAGGGATGTAGTCTGCAGTGTCAACCTAAAAGGAAACAAGTAAGGATAATGAATGAGATTGCTTCCAAGGTAGAAAGAACATTCATGCACCTTGTTAGTATTAAAAAATACCAAATTGGATTACCTCCAAGGTAGAAAGGACATACATGCATCTTGTGAGTATAACAAACGGGATTATCTCCAAGGTACAGTAGAAAGAACTTTCATATAACAAACGGTATTACCTCCAAGGTAGAAAGAACATTCATGCACCTTGTTAGTATACCAAATTGGATTACCTCCAAGGTAGAAAGGGCATACATGCATCTTGTGAGTATAACAAACGGGATTACCTCCAAGATACAGTAGAAAGAACATTCATTTACCTTGTTAGTATAACAAACGGGATTGCCTTCAAAGTAGAGCATTCATGCATCTTGTTAGTATAACAAACGGGATTACCTCCAACGTAGAAAGAACATTCATACACTTTGTATAAGAATTAACTAACTAAAGATCTAATACTTTTTTTAGTTATTCAAGATACTGTCCAACTGAGAAAATCCATCTAAATCATAAACCAAAAAACCAATGTGCAAGAAGGCATATATGCTGCTTGTTACATGTTAATTCAATGGTAGTATGATCTTTATATGCTGCTTGTTACATGTTAATTCAATGGTAGTATGATCTTTAGGTGAGATGGACACTAATTGATGGACTGAAACCTACGTGCACTAATTAGACATACCTCAACACTGTGCCTCCAAAAATCGTCATCTGCCAGATATTTTTTTGCATGACTTTGAAGGTGACTTCGGCACCTGTTGTTGATACACTAATAACCATGAACAGTCAGGACTAGTCCCAACCGGACGATCATATCACCATTGATATCAATCAGGCCACTCCTGATATTTATACACTTGGGAAACCTATTACCTGTTTTTTATTGGTAGTATAATGCTAAACAAACTTCATTCATGTGAATGTCGATGCAATATAGATTAGAAGGTGACAGATTAATTCAACAGATGCTATCTTCACAAAGGTCATAAAGGTAAAGATAAACGTCTTTCTTTAACAAGAGTAGCGTGTGACAGTACATAACAGAACTACTTCTAAAGTAATTATCTAATCTACTATAAATCATATTATAAAGTAATTTAATATCATATTTGTGTTAGACTTCGTTTTCTCCCAGTTTTCCTTTATTTGTCCACACAGTCCTGATATTTCAAAATAAGAGATCCAAGGGCATTCCTTCCTCTTTCCCATTATTTCCTATCCTCCCCCCTCCCCCCCTGCTTTGTTCCTCTCCCCAACCCCCTCTCATTTGTCAAAAAAACTAAGGTCAAGTTTGAGCTTGTTGATCACAACCATACTTATTATATCTCTTCTTATCTTCTTTGACCCTGCCCTGTGTCAGAATTTACCATTTCCTTTATGCTAGTGGTGTGGTTTTAAATAATGGTTTAATTAGCTTGGGGGAAATGCCTTTACCTCAAATATTAATTAATATTATAAATCCTGGATTGTGTTGTTTTGTTTCTGGCCTGAAATGAAAATATGCAATTTCACTTTTTGTGTTTGTTTACCTGAAGCATCTAGATTTGAACATCATTAAATAATTATTGTAGCATTATACAGAGTTAAATTGTTATAACTTAACTCCACTTGAATTCAGAGCAGACATATAAAATGATGCAGTAATTGTCTAGTAAGTTTCAGTCAACTGGCCCATACTTGTATTGTAATGAAGGTGATCCAAACTGTATTGATTTCGTATTTGACTTGTAAATGTAACTGTCTGGTATTATTATCTGATGTCAAAAATGATGATTGATATCAGATTATGTCTAATTATAAATTTCAATCTGCATCACTAAGGCTCTTGGTGAACCATTTAAAAAACAAGCAGCCATGGAAGTTCCACTGGTGTTACCAGCTACATTTGCGCAACCCTTGCAACAGGGAATGACGACAATGCAATTTGCACCCACAGTGATCCCAACAGGTATTAGATACATGTATGCCTAGTACTGCTTTAGGCCAAGTAAAAAAAGTTCGTTAGCGTTCTTTTTCCAGAGATTTTATGGTCAGGAGGGAGAGGTTTTTTTACTCAGAAATTTTGATGCTAAAATACAATAATTTCCACTCCGGTCATACATGAAGGATGGATGATGGATTTAATAATGGTATTTACTATACTTTGTTTGGAGATTGCAAAATTCTATCGGATTTGGTCAGTTTTTGGACAACTAATTCAGACTTTTACCAAGTTTTGCAGTTGCAAAATAGTATTAATTAAAAACATTTTAAAGAAAAATAAAAAATAAAAATAATTGAGTTAAGCGCTTTTTCAATGGTCAGAAGGGGGTGCTAACCTTTTTTTTATTTGGCCTTATTGGCATTGAACATACCACAGTATCCCTTTAATAGAATTTTGCTTCTGTGACCTCTCTGCCCCTAAGAAATTTCAATGACCTTTTGTTGGTAGGTAGTGGGAGGGGGGGGGGGCAAGGGAAAATGTTGCTAGGTGGGAGGGGGCATAGATCATGGTTCCCACTACTCCTGGAATTCCTGGAAAACTCCTGGAATTTTGAAATTTCTTCCAGGACCCTGGAAAACTCTTGGAAAAGCAGATAATTTCCCTGTACTCCTGGAAAACTCCTGGAATTTTGTGGAATTTTTTTCAACAGTTTTATAAACAAACGAAAACCTGTGGAAGCATCTGACTTACAATTGTACTCCATTTTATGTAGACTCAATTTCAGGAATTTTTTTTCTGTGGATTTTGGTCATTTTGGTCCATTTTGGGTCCTGGAAATATATATTTTCTACCCTGGAAAACTCCTGGAAAACTCCTGAAATTTTGTTATTGTTTGTTAGTGAGAACCATGATAGATAGAACTTATATATAATTTTGTTTTACTAGCCAGTCAGACTTAAATAATTAAATGCCCTGGTTTACTAGTCCACCCAAGCCTTTGCACGACAAGGTTTTATATCACTTATAGATTAAAGAATTGACTTTGGTTGCTTTGTGAAGCCAGAATGTCCAGTGTCCGTGGAACCTCATGCGCATGCAAGCACATTTAATTTTCTGGAACAAGCATGCTTTTGTTTCACAATATTTTAATGCCCAGCTGCCCGATGTTGTTATAATGAGATATATCACTTTAATAACTTTTGTCAGTTATCCTGTGTTATGCTTATAACACACTTATACACTTGGTTTAATAGTCCGTGAGTGTTTTACTAGCTTTGGGACTATCAGACTACCACCAATTTCAAACCCTGTATACAACTTAGTTGTAAAATGAAAAGGCTGGTGGTTATAAAAATAGAGCAAAGGTACTGTATGTGCAAACAAATTTAAACTTTTCATTTATTTTTCTCTGCAGTTCCAATCATGAGCACAGGGATACCAATCATGCAGCCTCAACAGGTGGGTGATAAATTATATGAATTCAGCAATTGAACTCTTTAACCCTTAAACATCTAGGCCTTTTTTGCGATACAAATATGCAGGGGTTATGAAATTTTGATTTATTTAGTACTTGCATTTGGTGGTCTGGATACCTGAAATGTTGAGTTCGTTATTAATGGCCTACTTGCACAGATAACCTGATGAATTTCCATTTGCACAGTGTTTTTGTCATTTTCAGAAAAAAAGCCATAAATTATAAATTAAAAATATTTTTTAATCTCAAACATGATGTTTTTTATTATTACTTAACCCTTTCCCTACTAAACCCAGATTTCAAATAAACCAAGAATGTCCTAACCTTTGAACCAGTTGACAAAACTCTATAAAGTGACCATTCATTTTGTTTGTCTCGAAGAGTAGATTTCAAGATGTTCATTGTTGACAATTTACATAAAGTTTGATAAATTTACTAAACCAATTGATAAGTCAGGAGGGGAAGGGTTAAAGGTGACTCGAAATTTGGGAGAGGAGGGTAAGGAGTCTAAACATTTAGCCTTCTTGCACCATCAGAGAAGAAAATACTAAATATATTTAACTTAGGTATATAAAGGAAAGAAATTATACTTGGAAATACCTACTGTAACATGTTTTAGAAATAAAAGCAATAATGAAGTTACTTATTATTTTACGAACTTACTAAGTTAACTACATAAATGTTTTCCAATTTCTACTCTTTCATTACCAACCTTCAACAGATGACAGTCTTCAGTCATAAGTTTGAGCCGTAGAACATGAGATGAGTCAGCTGGACTTGTGCCAGGAATTGAGGGTGTCTCTCGAGCAACTGGTCCAGAAAAAAGGTAGTTAGTGTATATTTCTCTTGATGTAATGTAAGGTTGTTAACTTTAACATTTACAATGATCAAAGTACAAGTATTTCATTACTACACTTTGTAAGTGAGTAAGTCATAGGACCTTTTGCCTCTCCCTTAATCACATCAATGAATAGAAAAAGGATGCAGCAGATTGATGTAGCTGCCTCCCAGAAGTTATAAAATATGATTCAGACACAAACCTTCACAAGTCTTGCCAGAAAAGTTTGGAGCACATCGGCATTCAAAGCTGTTAATCTTGTCATGGCAAGTTCCGCCATTCTTACAGGGTTCAGATGCACACTCATTGATATTGACAGCACAGTTTGACCCCGTGTACCCTGAACGACACACACATTCAACTCTGCTTCCTTTGTCAGAACACAAAACAGAGTTCATAGGTATACACATGCCAGGTTCACTGCAAAGATCAACATCAACTTCACAGTGTTTGCCTTTGTAACCAATCCCACATTCACACTGATATCCATTCACCTGGGATGAATTAAGTGATGACAAGTTAGATAAATTGGTTTTGAAATTCATGCCTTTTCAAACACAGATCATACTATCAAATTTGAGTAGCCAAAAAGGATGTGTCAGAAGTTTTGTTCACTTATTTGGTATCTGCCATGAAATCCCTCATTAATGCATTGGGTTATATAATATTTTTAGTTTGTTAGGGATTTTTGGTGGGCTTATATGTTGGGGAAGGAGGTAGGTTTATATCCAGCAGGGCTAAAATGCTTTAGAACAAACACACCAGATAGTATCTGCGAAATACAGAACTCTCATACCATTGCCATGACACTTAGGTGAGCACTGTAGAAATCCTTTATGTAATATGGGCCTTTATTATGTGGCTGACTGATTTAGCTTGCTGTGATTGGTCAGTTTCAGGTCAGTAAGTTGCCATACAGACCTTCAGCTCTTGAGCGGCCGCCATTTGAAAAGTTTGTTTACATTTTCATCAAAGCCATATTGTAAATATCTTATTAGTCTCATTTGTTTGGCCCGTACGGTAAGTTATCCGTGGATCCTTGTTTTTTCCTTTCCTATTTCACGGCCTGCACACTTCGCACTTGGCCATAAAAGGAAGGAAAAAAACATTGTCCATAACTTACCATACGGGTCTCACTCGGCTAATAAGCGGTATGTATGTGGGGAGGGGGTGGGGGCTTAAATCTTGGGGCCCCAATGACTGGGATTTGTATTTTTTTGTAGATGTGACTTATGACAGGGGGATGTCAATGTGGACTTTTAAAATACACTGAATGTTCATTTCTTGTTTCAGGACCATAAATAAATAAATACATGTATGTCATTAAATATCGCAGTTTTGTCAGGCCAAGTAAAAAAAATGGTTAGCGTCCTTTTTTCAAAATTTCGATAGTCAGACGGGCGGTTTTTATTTTTATTTTTTATTTCCTCCCCTGAAAATTAGAGGGATCGGAAGGGCGTAGGGATCCATTGTTTCATGTGACACACGCTTAAATGAAAATATTTGTTCTTATTTACAATGTTTTATTCCTTTTCACGCGAAGTTCAATCATTTGAGACCTGAGTTTCTCGCCAATATATTTGATCGCGTCTATGTAAGAAAACAATGCCTGCATGGCAACAGTTGGATATGGAGGCTTTGTTCGTGTCCTAAAATCATGTTGTTGGCGAGAAAATTACTTTTATCAATGTTTTATATCAGCATGGGATCATTTTAAGAGAAAATGTATGAGAATTAAAAAAAACAAGGTCGGGGGCTTTATCGATAGTCGGGCGGGGACGCTAACCAACTTTTTTTTTATTTGGCCTTATTTTGCACACACCAATCCCGCGCTCTTAGCGAAACAACGCGCGTGAATCAAACAGCAACACACGCAGTTTATTTGCCGCTGACATAATGTGTGCTGGCGCAATGCTTTTGTCTGGGAGTTTTTCTGAATTGAAAGGCACGCAAACGCATGCTGTTCGAATTGTTAGTGAGGGATTTCATCTTTTTTTGACAATGGCAGAAGCTGAAACGGGGGAAAAACAGTTCAGTAAAGGAGTCGAAGTCCTAGCGCGATGGAGAGACGGTATTTGGTACCTAGCGAATGTTGTGGAGGTATGATACAGTCGTTCACTCAATGATTGAGTCGAGTTGGGAGTTGGGTGATCAGATGAACACCGTACATGTTCCGTCTGACATCTCGGGTGAAAAGAAACCCTTGATGCTCCGTTTCGTTTGTGTTACATGTTGAACTCACATTGTAAACTTATCAGTTCGCTGTTGTATCAGTTTTGCTATCAACATCGCGGAATTTTGTCAAAACAAAAATGTTTTTTTGTATGGCAAAGCTGGTGGCCCTAAATACAACATCAAATTCATAGTGATCGGTCACGTTGTTTGTGATCTGGCAGTGGTTCTACTAAATTCGATAATCCTGGGGTCTCTATAAGTTTTTGAAGGTCAATATTTCATTCAAAGCAAAGATTCCTCCATTTCTATTAGTAAAGAGATATCACTTCAAGATTATCACGCACATTTCTAGTGTTTTGACCTTTTGTTGGTTGTGGTTTTTTTTTCTTTGATATTGTTTTTGTTACTTAAATGTCTTTGATAATATTGTTCAGATATTTTCCATTGTGATTTTTTATGAAATACCTTATAGGTTAAATTTCAAGGTTCTTGGTCTGTCTTACTGTTTTAAGAATACTCCCTTATATTTAAGATATTTTTTAAGTTAAAATGCCTGTGTACATATATATTTCCACTAACTAATACTTGGTACGGATACCTGTAGCAGCTGTTGCAATGCTGTTTATAACCACCAACAAGCTGAGGCTTGTGGAAATATTGAAAAATGGTTTTGTGTTATAAATTGCATACCTGCCAATAGTCTCAAAATTTGTTGGATCTTCAAAACCTCGAAGGATTGGCAAATTCTTATCAATCTATTTTAAAACTATTGATTTTTTTCAAAAATCTTATTGATCAGTTGGTGTAATCAATGATACAACAGCTGATGTTTTGAAGACAATATTTGAATAAAACTTTGAAACATGAAACTGAGCCAGATGAAGGCAACAGTAGTGAACATGGCCAAGTGATTTCCCATTTAAATTAGCTTGGCTTAGAACCAGATAATCTGTAAAAACATTGTCTGGAAGATTTGGATTTACATTTACTTTGGCCATCCATTACTGTTTGTGAATTGAAATCCATGAAGTTTGCTGTTCAATTGATGTGAAACGTATTACAGGATAATATCCTGTGATATAGAGAAACATCCTTTGATATTAAATTATAGAGAACGTATCCCTTCATTTTTGAAGTTATCCCCAGCTGTCCTGGAGAGGCATTTGCTGGATGCAAAGGGACTTTTTAAACTGCCCAAATAATGGTATAAAGGATGATGCTTTGTCATATGGGAGTGTCCTGTATGTACGTTTTGAAAAGGATACTGTACATAGTGCTTGGAATGAGCATGAACTGTAATAATTTAACCCCTTTCAGCCCCAGCCAGTTTATCAGTAAGTATTTACAGTATCTCCTCCTTATATTATCCACATGAAACATGTCTTAACCCTTGCAGCCCCAGCCAGTTTATCAGTATGTATCTTCTCCTTACATTATCCATGCATAATATAAACATTGTTTAATTGTCTAACTAGCTAAATTGAAAAGCAAAATTCCCCTATGGAGACACGCTAATAGGAGAGTTTGGCAGTAACACCAAATGGCATGTTTGACAATCAGCAACCTGGCACTAAGACAAGTTATTGAAATCTATAATCTGGCATATTGATTAACCATTCTTCTGTTCTCTCGGACCTTGTAGGGTGAGGGTAATTGTGGGGGGGGGAGGGTTAATTTTTTTTAGCTTCTGAAGTGTTTTTTATACCACCACTGAGTAAACTTTGTACAGGATAATACCATGATTACAGTAAATGTTTCACTAATGAAAATTAGTAAACTTATTAATTACTGATCACTCACTAATATTTCTACTACTGGCACTATATGTAATTAATTAACAGCCTACTTGGTGGCTTTAATGAGCAGTGCCAGGGGTTTCAAAAAGATGAAAAGTAGAAGTTGGAAACTGAAAAGTAGGGGTTGGAAGTTTTTGAGGGCCGGAGGCCCAAGCAACGGGGACCAAAGGCCCGAGCTTTGTAGGGGAGTCTGGGGACATGTCCACCCAGAAATTTTTGAAATTTAACATGCAAAAAGGACCAATTTCCTGCATTTTGATGGCCAATTGTTGAAAAAAGTAGTTTAATTTTTAAATTTCAAATTTCTGGATTTTTTGCGTAGTCAAAAAGGCTAAGAAAAAAAAGAACATATTCCGGTCTCTGCTTACAAATAACACAATAGTCAAACTCAAAGTGCTCTGATCGACCGTGGAGTCACACTCGAATACAAACACATCAGTCTATTAGTGTTATATTACATACCTTTTTTGAATGCTTCATCAATGACTAAATCAAAGGCTGCATGCTTGTCCTTCTTCCTTTTACTCTTGATTTCAAATTAAAAAGCTTGAACACAAAAACATATTTCATTTTTTTTCAATGTTACACACGTAGCCTTGCAACAGGCGACACAACGATATACATGACTTGATAATTCTGTTTTGCAAATGACTCAACAGTACGGAATAGCTCATATCCAATCATTTCAAGCATTTTATATTAAATATCTATGCTCAAATATCCCTTGCCATTTTCGGAAAAGATTGGCAAAAAAATTGACGTCTGCTTTTGCCGAAAACTCAACGCTTTCTTCTAGAGATTGACATAAGAATCGGTTTATACACATAGGGAAAAATAACAACATCTTATGCAACTGAGGCCTGAGCATCTGAAGTGAAAGTAGACGTCAGAAATAAAGATAGTAAATGTCGCTTGCGACGTGCAATGCCTTGTTTTGAAACCCCTGATTACCAGACTCTTCTGCAGTACATCAGGGATTGATTCCTGGTTTGGACCAGTGCTTGGTAATGTAACTGAAGAGAAGGTTTTATCTTTGCTCTAACATCTGCAAAATGGATGCTGTAAAACTTTGCATCTTCTCGGATCTATGGACATTAATAATATACTGTATTTATATCAAATATTAATTATAGTTTGTATATTAAGTGTTTGTTTTTAAAATTGAATTTTTGTTTCCTGGTAGGTTGATGAAAAACGTAACCGCTGCCAAGTGGTTTTTGAAGATGGCACAGTTGTGTGGTTATTCCATAAGGATCTGCAGTCAAGTAAGTTTGGTTTAAAAGTTGGTCTCCAAGGCTGCAAATAAGGGCCAGACATCAGACATTTGACAGGCAAAACTGGCAAAATGTCTGCCAAAAACATTGAAGTTTGGTCAGAGAAAAGATTGGGCAGTATGGCAATCTATGACTGAAAAGTAAACACTTGTAAACATGTATGTCCGCTCAGTTTCATTATTTGTCTGGTAAACTGTGCGCCCTTCATCTGACAAATTACTGAAAGACCAAGAAAATTATTTGCAGCCTTGGGTTTCTTACTGCAGAAATATCTGAAGACTGCAAACTTATATGTATCACATCTTACTGTTTTGCAATCCGTCCCAGAAGCTCTCCAGCTGGCAAACACAGTATAACTACAGAATTTCCAGTTTGTAAACTAATAATTTACTATTAAATAATGATTAATTGATCAGAAATGAAAGCATAGTTTTCCCAAACAAACGACAGACTCATTGAAACTTCCTCACAAATTAAGGGATACATGTATTTATGTGAGGGAATTGAATCTTATACTTCTAAGATTTTTTTTGGAAATTCTGGCTTCTAGTATACGATTCAATTTGTTCACATTTCTTTTCACTTCTTGTACATAACTAATAAAAAGTGAGTGATATTAACAATAGTGAAGTAAATTATTTCTCAATAGATTATGCCAAGTTACTACACCCAGGGTGTGAAATTAAGAATTTTTTCAACTGCCGCAGTTGGATCTAATAGTTAACCAACCCAAATTTTTTTTAGTCAGCCTGACATGAAATAACCAGCCCAGATCAAGCAACAAGAACATGGAAATGTACAATATGAAGTTCACATAAAAATTAATAAATAAATATTAGTAATTAAACTAAGAAATGTTAAATAAATGCAAAGTGTTCTCATCGATCAATTCTTATGCACATGTATGCACTGATCAATAAAGTAGGTCACTTCCATTAACGTCTCTATTATCAAGCATAATGATATTCAGTAATAAATGTAACACATTCTGATGAACTGTTAGCCAGTATACGATATGAAATAAATATTAATTAGCAGTCACTCCAGTTTGCATTTTATAATATGACTCAACATATCTTCTGGCCTAAAGTGGAATGTTCATATATGAGAGACAGTCCAAAAAGTTTCTTCTGGGCATTATTGCCTAAGACAACTCGAACGGGCAAAGATTGCTACCGAGGAATTACCTTTTACAAAACCTGTATCAGACCAGTTTCCAAATACGCCTGTCAAGTGTACCATAACTCCTTGCCAAAGTACTTAATATTAATTGACAATCTAGAAAGACTACAAAAGCAAGCTTTGCGCATTATCCTTCCTGAGAAAACATAGATGTATGCGGCTGCTCTGGAATCGTCCCATTTGGCAACGATGCACGACCGATGCCAGAGCGGCTTTTTAGCAACATTGTTGGTGTATCGAATTATCAAAGGATTAATTTTGTCTTGTGATGCCTAATTGTTGAATATATAGTTGAGCAGAAACACTGGGCATTTAATACATCCCCAGTCTGAGTAGGGTAACTAGAGAGAAACACTGTCTTCTTTCATCTTATAAATTTTCTGATTGGAAAGAAGTGCTTATACTGTAGATGCTTGCAACCATTTCAGATTACTCTCAACCCCCAAATAAACGTACATGTTCGTTTATTTTTTTTGAGCAAATTTTCCACTGTATACGGGCCTTATTCGGGTCTATACGATTATTAATTTTCGGCTGTTTCCATCCTATACGAACCTTATTTGGGCCTGTACGACTATTAAAATCCAGCAATTTTATCAGCAGTTCTACTGAAGAATAAAGTATAGAAAAAAAATCTGTTGTCTGGTTTGAAAATATCAAAGTTTATACTTCGTCGAGCCGGTTTGAACTGTTCCATTCGTTCCCAGTGCCCAAAGCTCACGACTGAACGGGATCGAGGCCTAATGTTTGATGGTCAGCGGATTTTCTCACCATCGTCGATGTGCATTCAGATCATGCCAAGTAGCATGTGTTATCCTTTGTAAAGAAATAAATCTGCTTTGTTCTGTTAATGTTTTGTTATAGCTGCAACTATTTTACATAGTTTAATACTGTTGCATTATCAGTGCCTTCAATAAGTTTTGAACCAGGTGGCATATTTGTGAAACGAAGCAGGCATCTGTGAAGAGCAGAACTACTACGGTGTTCTATGGGAATTATTGGAAAGTAGGTGGTGGTTTAATTCTGTTTTATACTCAGTAGCTGCCTTCTAATAAAAAAATTATCATCAGGAAGTGGTCAATAAAACTGTGTTTATTACCTTAAAGTTGAATTGTCATCTGTCTGGTCAAGTTATTTCCCAAAAATATTGATTAGGTCTGTATTTTCCTTGAATAAATATAAAACTAGTATTTGGGACTTTCTATCTTTACTACTATTAATACTGCTCTATTATTGATAATATGAGATGTTTCCACTCTATACTATTATTCCGCCCTATACTATTATTGGCTTTTTAAGATGTTTCCACCCTATACTATTATTCTGCCCTATACTACTATTAGGTTTTTCATATACTGTCCACCCTGTACTACTATTTTGCCCTGTATGCTTATTTGGGAGTTGAGAGTA
>JANSTR010224142.1:0-14362 GCA_025434805.1 Antipathozoanthus remengesaui | reverse complement strand
TTCTCTCAGTCGAGATTTAAAGTCAATTGTTCTGTCAGACTGACCAGTTCTGTTAAATGGAAAGCGCCGTAATATTTTTCTGTGCAAATAATTAATCGACTGAAAGATTTAATAATCCAAGGTACCTAGCATAAACAGGGTTCTAGCGTAGTCTTTTGTATTTTTGAACGTGGAAATGTCTTAAATTTACCAACATTTATCCTTGATGTCTTAAAATATATTACAGTTTTGTTCAAAGAAATTGATTGTTTCTCACTGTTAAGATTTCAAAATTGTGTACAAGCAGTTTTGATGCAAAAAAACAATTGGCAGAAGCGACCTACGCTACACATGGCGGTAACTTTCCTTGTACTATACTAATTAAATGACTTTTAAAAATGGACCTAAATTTTGTGAGTTATTAGCTGTAGGATTCGTGATTAGCATCCATATTTACTTTGGAGAAAGGTTGTAGATTGTTTTTGAATTGATGGTCAAGTGCAAGCTAACGTTGCTGTTTTGATTACCTCCAACAGTGCTCATGCAGATGCCGCTGGCATTATGCAACTCATTCAACAGGTATGGATGTGACGATAAGAATGAATCTGACCGGAATATATTATATGGTCTTTTTCACATTTGAATCATTGGGTTTTTTTTTCACTTTTTCAGAAGATGTGTTCGTTTGTACATTATTATCAAAACATTTTACAGAAACGGCTTTGTCTATTTTTGATTTAGTGTCTTTGCCCGAAATACAAATTATGTCAAAAGCCATAACGGCTCAAAATTCAGCGAAACAACTGAAGTGTCATGTTTAGAAGAAGAGCCATCGGCACCATAAAGTTGTCTCTCGAAGAACGTTTGTGTGTATCTGAAGTGCTGTGACTGTTTCTAGAAATATATATGTTCTTAAAACTTTGGTTTCTTATTTTTTTCCTCCATTTGAGTATAATGCCATAGTCTTTCAATTTTAATTTCAGAATGTCCAAATTGGTTTGCGTTTTAGCTTTGGTTTGCTTGATTAAGCACGAAACAACCGAATTACAATTTGTATTTTAAAAGGTCCGACCGAGTTGTTCAGTTCAGCTTGCAATGGACAGTTTCAGAGTAGTATTGTGAAATCTTTCCATTGCTCGACAAAATACATTAGAAATACAAAAATAAGTTCCGTTAGAATGATTTCTAGCACAGTTCTGCCCTAAACGTTCCAAATATGGTACAGAGTGTTTTATTTCGAGGACGAATGAAACAGCCGGATTACGGCTAAGAGAACTGATGCAAATTTGGTGTTGGCCCGTAGGGTAAATTATCATTTAATGTAAATGAGCAACAAAGTGCATTGGTCCTTGACATCTTTGTTCGTTAAATGGATTTTCTTTGCATAATGAAATCGTATTGTTCAATAAACTTTAAGTAAAACCTGGCTGTTAAATGTAGCATTTTTGCATAGCTGAACCATGAAACTGCCCTTTTAACAATCACTGATCAAAACCCTACCCTGTTCTTATCACCTTGCTCAACAGGCAGAACCGAAGAATGTGATTCTCGTGCACGGTGAAGCGAAGAAAATGGACTTTCTAAAAGACAAGATTGAAAAGGAATTTGGTAGGACATTCCTCCTGTGTTTTGTTGTCGGTACAAACAAAGTATTTCTGATTAACAGGGAAAATCCTTTACGTGAAAGATAGCAGTATGGCTACTTTGTATAATCTAATCTGTATTATATTTTCAGCCCAAATAGTAGAATTTGCGTGAATGCAAGACCCCGTTTCATTCAATCGCTTACGAATTTCTATAGTTACAGTATCAGTCACCAGAATCTGCCCGGTTGACAGTCGATGGCCAAGTATGAGGTTGGCGTAATTGGTAAGATCTGTGACTGCCCACCTGAGGGTCCAGGGTTCAATGCAATATCCTCAGTATGAGTGTGACGTTAGCGTAATTGGTAAGATCTCTGACTGCCAAGTGTGAGTACGAGGTTAGCGTAGTTGATAATATCTCTGACTACCAACCAACCAATCCAGGGTTCAATTCAGTATCCTCAGTGTGAGTGCGAGATTAGCGTAACTGGTAAGATCTCTGACTACCAACCTGGAGGTTCGAGGCTCAATTCAATATCTTCACTGTTAGTGCGAAATGAGTGTAATTGGTAACGTCTACCAACCTAGAGGTCCTGGGCTCACCCCCAGCCTAGTTAAGTAGTGATTCGATCTTTAATTGAAAGGGCTGTTAAGTTGTTTTACTGAGGAAAGAAGAGGTTTCGAAACGTCGGCTGAAACTTTTACGCTCATGGTGAAGTACAAACCATATCAACCTTTAGTTGATCTACTTTGTCACTTGGCTTACTCGCCTCCTAAGAGAACTTTTTTAATAAACTAACCTACCCCCATTAAGCTGTTGGTCTAGCTTCTGGACTATCTGTTGGTCTAGCCTCTGGAGTTTCTGTTGGTCAAGCCTCTGGACTATCTGTTGGTCTAGCCTCTGGAGTTTCTGTTGGTGAAGCCTCTGGACTATCTGTTGGTCTAGACTCTGGAGTTTCTGTTGGTCAAGCCTCTGGACTATCTGTTGGTCAAGCCTCTGGAGTGTCTGCCATGGGACCTATGCACATCTCGACTGAGTAGTGAGCCCAGTGTTGTTGTGTGTTTCAATACCTTACTGGTTGCATTTACACCAAATGTTCAATGGTAAGCACTTTAAGACGTTACTATATAATACGCGGTATTAGTATATACAAACTCAGTGACCTTGGCGATATAGGCATTCTGATTGGTTCGCTATCTTAAGCTATTGGACAATGTCCACCTCCCAGGAGGTGAATAATTTCTACCTGATTTTCCGACAAAATGGAATGTGTCTACTCGCGCTTTTCAACAGTTTCGGATGCAGAAATTTTCAAAATTCAGGACAATGCAGTACCAGAAAACAACAAAAAGGTCACCAAGTTTGGACTCAAAGTAAAATAATAATTTGGAAGCAATTTATATTGATATTTCTTTAAAATTGAACGCAATTGCAATGTGAGTCATTTGTTTGTTTATGAGCTGGTTAAATATTAGTTTTCGTTGTAAATCAACTCTTTAGACTGGTTTTCACAAAAAATAAGCAATTCAAAACTAATACAGAAGACATCGAAAAAGCGGAATTCAACAAGTGTCTCCGTAAATTCTATACTTCGGCCAGAAAACAGGACGGTGGCTATTACAACAAAGCAACACTTACCTCGATTTGAGCGGCCATGGAATAAGCCATACAGCAAATCGTTTTCAGTAATTACAAGTCCCGAATTTAGGGTTGGAACCGCCGTTTACAAACCACTGTCTTCGTTCAACGGTTATCACTGTCCTCTCAGTTCGTGAAGCAAACCGAACCGCCACATTAGGGCAGTTACATGTCATAAAAGAGATGAAAGCTCATTTCTTACAACAATCGTCCGACAATTGATAGGTTTGCCAAAATGTCTTCAGACCCCCGTGCTTTTGTTACTCCCAAACACCAAGTTCCCGAGCTCTGCAGCCGCAGTTCGTTGCACAATCGACTCCAAGTGCCATTAAAGTTCACATTTTCAACCAAATGTCTCCGTTCAAGAAAATCTAAACGTCGCTTACTTCAGCACATCCTTCCACCAGCAAGCACATGGTGTGATCTCGGAAGGCAGTTTTACAAATTCAAATTGTTCTTTCAACCTCAATTTTGGGTGAACGTCGATTGAAGTGAGTAGTCGTTTTTCACTTTTAATCTCCGGTTATTTTCAGAATGAGAAAGTACGGAAGCGTGTTTTAAAAGAAACTTTTGGTGGAGATTCTTTGTGTGAACTGTAAGTAGTTTTACACGCATTGCACAGGCTGTTGTCTAATGTTAGTTACGACAAATCAGAGTTATAAGCTCGGATCATGATGCAATGAGAGTTACGTATCTATATGTGGTTTTGCAGGTGAAGTCTCTTTCAATAATTTGTGATGAACATAGGATTACAGTCAAGGTAACTGTGGAAAATTGAGGTCAAAGTCATCTATGCTTGTGTGCATGCGATAGTGTACTGTACATTTATTTAAGTACTATGTACGTATCATGGAATGACGGAATACTCAGTTAGTTAATTTCATATGCTAAAACTTCTAATGCTAATTTTTTCAAGTTGTGCTGGATTTTACAGTAAGAAAGATTTTTGGTAATAAAACTAATCTTTTGAATTTTAGTATTCAAGATAATTTTCCCTACACATTTTCATGATCTCATCACTTCCTGCATGCTTTATTACTTTACGGAGCACGGGAAGAACTGTTCTATTTGTTAAATATGTTTTACTCGGATCAAGGACAAATAGTGGGGGAGAGTCACAATCCCTTAATTCACTAGTTAGTTAGTGTGAACCCCAACCCCCCAGGGAATCGTGGGGCACAGATAGGGTATAAGTGGGTATTTGTATATTGAACAACTCCCAGGGGGTGGGAGTTTGCAAACTTTGGCAAGATTTGGAAAAGGAAGACTGAGACCAAGAATATTTGTAAATGGTCGTGGTTCAACTGGTTTAACATGGTGGAGGGCGAAGGTCAGTCACTCAACATTTGTACTGATTTAAATAATAGCTTTGGTTTACTTTGTTTTGGAAAAAAAATATAGGCTTTAGTGGTCTGGCCCCAATAAGTGGGAATGTTGTCTCTTGTACTTGTAAGTCATCAGTGCTAATGCCCACCTCTCCCTGGGTAGGGGTTTACAATGATTAGTGCATATAAACTTCGATAAAGGGAAGTGCTACATTTTTACAACGGGGAGGTTCACCTATTTCATTGAGAAGTTTCTCGGAAATAATATCCCCATGTAATTACTAAGTGATGTATGCGTACATGTGTCTTACCTTTTACAGTATTCTGGTATATTTTGAACCAGGAATACAAAGAGGTTATTGATAAAGGTGATCCCCACATACTGTTGGATGTCAGACCACCAGTGGAGCTGGAGATCTGCTCACTTCCAAATTCTCTCAGTATCCTTTGGAATAATCATGATTTGGCTTATTCTAATATATAACTGAACTGTGGTAATGGAGTACGTAGTCTATTATTTGCACATGACTGTATGTGCATGCATAGGTTGTGTGTACCTAGGTTATCTTATAAATACACATAATATGCATTTTCCTGAATATGAAGCTTCATATTAAAACATGTGTAATGTTGTCAAACCTAGATCCTTTTTTGAGCCTATTGACTCATAAGGCCAGCGCTTTTCCCCCGGTTTCCATTGTGTTAGTGGATAAAAGTACATGACTCCCCTTGGACAGGGTACTACTAGTCTATTGCAAACTAGTTCCCAACATTAGTTGGTACTCATGCGTACACCTGAGTTGACTGGAGAAATTAGAGTAAATTAGTGTGTTGCTCAAGGACAAAGGAGAGTGGACTTGCTGGGGTTTGAATGCACAACCACTGGGCTATTGGGTTAGTAGTCAGACACGCTAACTGCTCAACCACTGTACCATCGAAGATGTTGTCTAAAGGCATACTTAACTTACAATACTTACAAGTAAGATCATAGAAAGTCAAGTACATGTATAGGATTGTCGAAAGTGAGTTTTCCTGAATTGGTATAAAATGACATATACTATATGCATAAAAGAGAAATAAGACTGAAGAAGGAGGAGAACTAGTGTTTAGTTGCAAGAGGGTGTCTGACCTGTTCTTCTATTTTAATAGAGAAAATAAGTTAAGTTGGAAAATAAGTTAAGTTGGAAACATAATATTTAGGCATATATTACATGTTATTCATAAGACAGTTACCAACTTTGACAACAAGAAGACATTCCCCACAGATTGCTTTCGAAGCCCTGCCATCTTGAACAGTTGAAGACGGCAATTGAGAAACAGCGAGAAGTGCAAGACCAACATGGTTGTCACCCTTTTCCAGGTAAATTGCAATCACTATTTCAAGCATCAATGTACTCTCTGGTATATTCTCTTTTCTTTGTGCATGTCGTCAATTTAATTAGTTTTTCTTCCTCACAACGTTTTGACACTGAAGTATTCTCTTCAGATGGGTTTTTTGTTTTCCTACTTGCATACACCCAATGGTTCAATGGAAAGCCCAGTCACCACCAAAAACACAGAATAATAAGATTTTGGTCAAAATAAAGTTGTAGTAGACACAGCTTGAGATGGCTGAAAATACACCGCTCAATCATAAAATAGACCCAAAGGCATATAGTGTCCTGAACTCTTCAGGTGAATCTGCCCTATGCTTTTGAGTATGCTATAATGTCACTGTAGCTGTAATTGGTTTGCATGTAGGATATTTACTTGTTGTACCATCCATTTTACAGTATTTCCTCTTGTAGCTTCTATTCCGAGGACTCTATCACTGATTTACCAATAGATTAGCAGAACTATGGATTACTAAACAATAGCCAAAGTATTATACACGTTTGTTCTTTCATTTCTTTTATTTGTTGCTTTGCAAAGGTTTGTTTGATAGAAGTAAACTCATTTCCCAATATTTTAAATCTAGAAGCTGTAAATTTCAAAATTGTCCCCAGACCTACCTGGGAAAGCTTGCACCATTAGCGCTCGTGGAGCTTATGCTGGGCGTGAGCTAGCCCCACCATTTAAAAATGTGCTCCGCCGTCCCTGTTTATTCTTGATGCCCACTCGATGCCTGATAAGTTATCTACAATCTCTTGAGATGGTCATTTTTTATTGTTTGTTCATGTCATCTTCATTCTTAATACTGTATGGTTGTCTAAAATTCCTTGAGGTGGTCGTCTTTTTTACTTTGTTGTTTACAATCTCTTGATGTGGTTGTTTGTTCTTGTCAACTTCATCCTTGATATAATTGTCTACAACCTCTTGAGGTGGTCGGCTTTTCATCTTTGTTCTTTTCAACTTCATCCATGATGTGTTTGTCTACAGTACCCCGAGGTGGTCATCTTTTATTCTTTGTTCTTGTCAACTTCATCCATGATGTGTTTGTCTACAGCCCGTCGAGGTGTTCGTCTTTTACTCTTTGTTCTTGTCAACTTCATCCATGATGTGTTTGTCTACAGTACCTCGAGGTGGTCATCTTATATTCTTTGTTATTGTCAACTTCATCCGTGATGTGGTTGTCTACAATCCCCTTACATGTAGGCGGTCATCTTTTCTTCTATGTTCTTGTCAACTTCATCCTTGATATGATTGTCTACAATTTCTTGTGCTGGTCACCTTTTATTTTATGTTCTTGTCAACTTCATCCGTGATGTGGTTGTCTACAATCCCCTCAGGTGGTCGTCTTTTCTTCTATGTTCTTGTCAACTTCATCCTTGATATGATTGTCTACAATTTCTTGTGGTGGTCACCTTTTATTGTATGTTCTTGTCAATTTCATCTGTGATGTGGTTGTTTACAATCCCCTCAGGTGGTCACCTTTTCTTCTATGTTCTTGTTAACTTCATCCTTGATATGATTGTCTACAATCTCTTGTGGTGGTCGGCTTTTATTCTATGTTCTTGGCAACTTCATTCTTGACAGGGTTGTTTACAGTCTCTTGATGTGGTCATCTTTTGTTCTTTATTCTTGTCAACTTCATCCTTGATGTAGTAGTCTACAATCTCTTGTGGTGGTCGGCTTTTATTCTATGTTCTTGCCAACTTCATTCTTGACAGGGTTGTTTACAGTCTCTTGATGTGGTCATCTTCTGTTCTTTATTCTTGTCAACTTCATCCTTGATGTGGTTGTCTCCAATCTCTCGAGGTGGTCGTCTTTTATTCTTTGTTCTTGTTTACTTCATCCTTGATGTGATTGTTTCCAATTTCTTGAAGTGGTCGTCTTTTATTCTTTGTTCTTGTCGACTTCATCCTTGATGTGGTTGTCTCTAATCTCTCGAAGTGGTCGTGTTTTATTCTTTGTTATTAACAACTTCATCCTTGATATGGTCGTTTCCAATCTCTCGAGGTGGTCGTCTTTTATTCATTGTTCTTACCATCTTCACCCTTGATGTGGTTGTCTGAAATCTCTCAAGGTGGTCGTCTCTTTTACTTTTTTCTTGTCAACTTCATCCTTGATATGATTGTCTACAATCTCTTGAGGTAGTCATCTTTTATTCTTAGTTCTTGTCAACTTCATCCGTTATGTGGTTGTCTACAATCTCTTGAGATGGTCGTCTTTTATTCTATGTTCTTGTCAGTTTCATCCTTGATATGGTTGTCTACAGTTTCTTGGGGTAGTGGTGTTTTATTCGTTCTTGTTTACTTCATCCTTGATATGGTTGTCTCCAATCTCTCGAGGTGGTCGTCTTTTATTCTTTGCCCTTGTTTACTTCATCCTTGATGTGGTTGTTTCCAATTTCTTGAAGTGGTCGTCTTTTATTCTTGTCAACTTCATCTTTGTAATATGGGAGTCCATGTACTAAATAGACTGTAAAAGAAAGTGAACAGGCTATAATTATGGTCAATAGTGTTGGAACGACCCCAGCCAGATTGTCAAAATATCAA
This sequence comes from Antipathozoanthus remengesaui, assembly GCA_025434805.1. Lineage (NCBI taxonomy): Eukaryota > Metazoa > Cnidaria > Anthozoa > Zoantharia > Parazoanthidae > Antipathozoanthus > Antipathozoanthus remengesaui. The sequence goes on along the minus strand of JANSTR010224142.1, from coordinate 5,919 downwards.
AATTGTGTATATAGTCAGAATTTGCAACATTGAAATTGGGGAGAGGGGAATTGAGCTAATATTTTGACCATTTTGATAATTTTGTATTAATATATTTGTTCCAAGTATAAAAGTTGTCCATCTTTGACTTATAATCAGGTAATCAAAACAACTCAAGAAGTTTTCTACCTTGATTTAGGCATAATGATGGAATTTCTTTATAGTATGATAAGTGTATTTTGAATATCGCTAAAATTGTTTTATTTTAATAACATTTTTACAGTTTATGTACTATGCAAACAAGGGAATGATTCACAGAAGGCTGTAGAAATCCTGAACAAGATATTTAGGAACAGTAAAGCAGAATTGGATGCTGCACCATGCAATCCAGAATTGCTTCAGAACAATATTGTTGATGTGGCCAAACACAGCATCATTTTCAAGGACATCAAAGGTGGATTGACTGCCTGGGCAAAACAGATTGACGAGAGCTTTCCCCAGTATTAACTTTTACTCTAGTTATAACTGAGAAAACTTTATATAATTTTGAGAGGTTTTATTGTTTCAGGCCAGGTCTTTAACTAAAGAGTTTGTTTTGTTGGGACTAATCATAGGTGTCCGAAGCTACCAGTTTGTATGGGAAAATTGAATTACTTCCAAGGGTGTTCAGTTACGTTAAACAATTTTAAGTGAATGTGTGGAAAATTTGAATTTTCCCCTATGTTATGAAAATATTGAATAAAATTCACCATTCACCTCAAGTATCTTGTGTAGTTGTAACACGAACTGAGGGATTGTTGATAAATTGAAAATGACTCAGGTATAAGGTTGATACTTAAAATTGTGAAATGTAACCATAACACCCAAGTAATTCAAATTTCCCATACAAACTGGTTGCTTGGGCCACCCATGGATTAATACACTGTACTACTAATAATAATTTATTATTATACATTTCCAGTACCAATATTGGATTTTAGACTCGAAGTTTCAAGTAAGAAATGGACTGTAGCTGACTGTGTCCAGCCTAATATCATTCACGTCAACTCCAATTTTCCAGAATAGTTTGAAAAAGCCAGTTTAAACACTTCACAATTAATTGTTACAGGTTGAAAACACATTGATTAGAATTAATCAGACTGCAAACTTTCCAGAGCCTGGAGTGTTGGTTAATACTAGATTAAAATTGCTAAGCGGTTTCTTTCCAATGAACAAAGTTACTAGGATAAAAATAAGCAATCTACAATTGCAAAGTTATCACATATCTGGCTTAAAAATAACGTATGTCCTTTCAATTCCTTTTCAACTTTAACTAGTTTTGCATTGTTAAAATCATCTACAGTTGATCTTGTATACAATAATGGATGAAAGTCAACTGCCATTGTTCAAGACGTGTTTTTGCTCCTTCTACAAGCTGTTTTTGCATATAATTATATAAGATACATGTTCTCAATTAGTTCACAGTAAATACAATTATTTGCATGCCTTTAAAATAATTATACATGATACATGTATGTAGCCAGTCAGTCCCATTCTGCCAGTTCTTGGTTTCTGAAGTGTGCAATGTGTCTACTATTTTTCAGTTTTTGTATTTTTTAGTTTCAATTTTAGCTTGACAAAATTCTAGCAGGTTTCTACTATGTACTGTACCTATGCAATAAAGAATTAACATCCCAAAATTAGGAAAATTGATTCTGGCAGTTGTGCCATGCCTTGTAAAACACATACATTGTAGGGGCTGCAGAGGGGGGGGGGGGGCTTGGTCCCCCTACTTTTTTTTAAAATTGTCCAGTTACTGACAAAATGTGTTTTAATCCCCTCGCTTTAAGTCTCACTAGTCACTCCCCCCCCAGACCTGATGTCATGCAGCCCTAAGACTGACTTCTCATTAACTGCATTTTGTATGTGCTGGGATAAAAGTTTTTGAACGGTGGGTGGGTGCTGCTCAAGGCATCGCATGCACCCAGGCACCCCTTGCACCCAGGCATCCCTTGCACCCAGGCACTCTATGCACCCAGGCACCCCTTGCACCCAGGCACACCTTGCACCCAGGCACTCTATGCACCCAGGCACCCTTGCACTCTATGCACCCAGGCACTCTATGCACCCAGGCACTCTATGCACCCAGGCACTCTATGCACCCAGGCACACCTTGCACCCAGGCACACCTTGCACCCAGGCACTCTATGCACCCAGGCATCCCTTGCACCCAGGCACTCTATGCACCCAGGCACTCTATGCACCCTTGCACCCAGGCACTCTATGCACCCAGGCACCCCTTGCACCCAGGCACTCTATGCACCCAGGCATCCCTTGCACCCAGGCACTCTATGCACCCAGGCACCCCTTGCACCCAGGCACTCTATGCACCCAGGCACCCCTTGCACCCAGGCACTCTATGCACCCTTGCACCCAGGCATCCCTTGCACCCAGGCACTCTATGCACCCAGGCACTCTATGCACCCAGGCACTCTATGCACCCAGGCACCCCTTGCACCCAGGCACTCTTTGCACCCAAGCACTCTATGCACCCAGGCACCCCTTGCATCCAGGCATCCCATGCACCCAGGCACCCCTTGCACCCAGGCATCCCATGCACCCCTTGCACCCAGGCATCCCATGCACCCAGGCACCCCTTGCACCCAGGCATCCCATGCACCCCTTGCACCCAGGCATCCCAGGCACCCCTTGCACCCAGGCACTCTATGCACCCCCTGCTTATGCACCGGAACAGTTGTGGAAGTCATTAAATTTCATTCTCCATTTTCAGTATCAACCACATTACATTATGTTCACAAAGATATGTGTATAAATCTGTTCTGGCTACCATATGTTCCAGAGTTCTGTCAAGAAAAACAAGGTTGATGAAGGTATACCACCTACATCTACAAGACCACTGATTTTTCTTGTAATATTTCAAAAACAAGTACGAGTGTTTGAATGGGGGTTTCAAACATGAAGTATAATTTTTTGAAATAACTTCTCAATAGATCAAAATAGACATGTTGATTGCTTTGTTCATCACACAATAGAATTGAATAGACTACTCTCACAGGATCGTTATGAATATGCTGATTAAGAACAACTTTATCCCTAGAGTTTGAAATTGGTTAAAACCACTCAAACCGGGTTTCAAGACTCATCCACCTGACCAAATCTGGCTCCCTGATTGGTCTGAAATCACATGTCTGAATAATTCATGACTTTGAGAAAGTAACAGCAAGAATCCCATGGGTTCCTTCTTGTGTATCACATTGTTCTCAAGAAATGAGAACTTACTGTTTACAAGAATATTGTAGATCTATAGATTTATGGACTAACTGTGTAAGGTGCAATATGAGCCTTTGGAAACAAGGTATACAGTTGTACTCCTGTACTTTTTGCATTATTTTATTATAAAATATTTACATTCCAAAAATAAATAAAAAGACAGTCAAATAAATAAACAACTGTTATTGAATTCATATTTCATACTATGTCATTGTAACTCTAAAATAATATTTTTCTTTTAATGGGAGCAAAATCAGAGTTAGATTTTTTGATTGTGAATGTTGCATGCTGCATGTACAAAATTAGTATTTTAACCAAAATATGACTGAAAAATTGAAAACAATTCTGAATCCAAACATTGTGGATCTGAGAGAAGATGGATCCAGCTGCATGCATCTCGGAAAACATTTAATTAAAATTTTGCTGCATACAGTACTAAGTTTACTGGTAGCATAATCTGCATTTCTGAGGATTGAATTTTAGACTTTTAAGAACAAATCTATTCCTAGCTATCAAAAATCTATAGATAAGCATGGCACAACCCAGTCTGAATATATGCAGTACATGTACCTATCTTCAATTTACATGTACCATAACCTTACTGAAGATTCAGCTGGTTAGTAAAATAAATGTTCTTGTTTTTATAGTTTGGGTACAGTATTCCAGCTGGTTCAAAGCTATGCATTCTACATATTCTGGGACAGTACAAATCAAAGACCTTCAGCAGACGTACAGTAATATAATTTATCGAAAAATCCCACATTAAAGCCAGGGCTTACATGTACAGTACAGTATCCTATTCAAGTTTGGGAATGCACTTACGGTATACACTGGATGTGACTACATAAGAGGGCAAAGGGGCTTATACATGTATGCATCCAGGTGCCTATATCCTGAATATCATTTTTGTTAGCAGATAAATTGGGGGAAGGGCTCTAATGTGGAATTTAACGGTATCAGATGTACCATATCTTCCATATCCTTTGCCTCCTAAATAAATGACAAGATTACTGTGAGGATTCAAATACATTACTGATTCAAACTACATTTATGTGTAAGAAGTTTTAAACTTTCAATTCGACTAGACTCTTTTTCATTCTGTATAATCAGGGATACGTCATGTGACCAATCCCCAAACTTTGTTATACTCTGGCTGAGTTCAAACTTCTCAAAACTTCCTACACACAAAGTTTGAAATTGTTACATATTTTTTACAGCCAGTTGACTGTGTAATTATTCTTTGTACATAAAACTACTAACTATAGTTTCACTATAACTGTAGATGTCTGCCATCCGATCAGTATTGCTTTGCATTTTTCATCGTTGGTCCCTTGGTTTGTTGTACTGACCTGTACTTCATTATAAGTTCATTTGCTTGTCTCAGTTGATACAATACACTAAAATGTTGTATAAGTTTGCTGTCACTGAATACTACAAGCTTGTGAACCATCTTCACCAGTATTTCCTGTTGCTTTTGCAAAACATATTGCTTGCATCCACTCTTGTTGGTCTGTCTGTGTTTCAGTATGAAAGAAGTACACTCTCTTTGAGCCCCGAGGTTTGATTCTGAATGCATGTAACTTTTTGTCCACTGTGCAGTCTGTCATTTCACAGCCTTCTAAAGGAATTTTCTTGGGAGTTGCCTGAAGAAATACGAATTTAATAAGATATAATTTATCTACCTACTTTTAAATATATTTAAAATAAATATAATTTAGTATCAGATCACAATGAAATGCTTACCAAGAATAAAAAAGAAAGAATTTTTGATAATTTTTTTGAGAAAGAAAGCAAACAGAAAATTAATGTTGTTTTCAACTTGTCTCTGAGTTAGAAGAGAAGGCCAAAGAAGGGGGAAGTGCAATAACTCGTTTAACCCCTAATATGGCATATGATATGTTGGTGAATTCTCCTAAACTGTCCACATAACTTCCTTGTAAATGGTTGGGAGAATTTTGCTATTCATGTACGACAGTTTGCTGTGTATGATCAGTTGCTTTATTCTCATAAACAATGTTCACATTCTGTGTGAATAATGTAAGGAGAAGATACATGCTACTGTACATGGTACTCACTGACTAATGATAACAAAAACATTCCAGGGTAGAAAATTTATTTTTCTAGGACCCAACCCCAAATTCTCTCTCCGCAAAAACGATAGCAATATCAAGTAAATTCTTCCATAGTAGCAGCAACTGGTACAACACACTGTTTTGTGTTACATACATGTAGCAACTCAATGCGCTCTTCCATTCATGAAGACCATAAATATAATTATACCATCCTGAATGCAACTCGTGAGTCAGATACGTATGAAGGTTTTGGGTTGTTTATAAAACTGTTGAAAATATTTCCACAAAATCCAGCAGTACAGGGAAATTATCTGTTTTCCAGGAGTTTTCCCGGGCCCTGGAAGAAAATTTCAAATTCCAGGAGTTTTCCAGGAATTCTGGGACGGGAGTACTTAGTGAGCACCATGATGCGAATAAGCTGGTTGGGGCTGAAAGGATTAATAGAGCTGTTAAGTATTATTGCTGGACAATTCCCAGTAAATATATTTTGTGCTCTAAGTAAATAGTTTTTAAAAAAACTATAGACTGTGTCGGCGGGTAGGTAAAATGTATGATAAAATCAACCGAGGGTTGACGAAAACAATTTTCCGCGCCGTAA
>JANSTR010224031.1:0-14366 GCA_025434805.1 Antipathozoanthus remengesaui | reverse complement strand
AATTAAAACCTGATTGTTATTATGAAAAGTAATTAGCTAATCATAAGCTACTCACATGCCAAAGCTTGATCTTTTATATGTGCAGCTGTCTGAGAACGTCCGAGGGGTTAAATGCAAAAACTTAAGAAAAAATAAACTCTGACTTGTATTTACAGCAGAAGGAAATGAAACAATCAGAAAATACTGTGGTTGAAAGCACGACATGATTAATAGTTCAAAGTCTTGATCGAATGTAATTCAGCATGAATCGCTCACCAAGAATTGAGATTTGTCAGTTTTAAAATTTAACTAATTAATATGAGTTTTAAAATTTAACTCTGAGTTTGTTTTGGTTGCTGGAAAGCCAGTTAGTGCTAACTCTGAGTTAAACTGTGAGTTAAATCAAGATGAAATTAACTTAGACAGGCCAAGCTCATATTTTTAAACTCAAAAGCAGTACATCCAGTTCATTGGCAACCACAACTCACCTTGCGTGCTTAATAATGCTATACACTCTTTTTTTAAAAAAAGAATATTGTTTTTCACTCAGGTTCAATATTCTTACTTTTTTTAAGGCGTTTTGAGGCTAAAGTCTATATATTCTTAAAATATGCTTAGAATACAGGTCAACAGAGTATGTCTGTCGATCAGCATGGCGTTGCCTTAATTCCTGAGTCTCCAGATGATAGCGTTCATACATTGTGCAACATTCTGGTACATGTATGCATATACTGTACAATGTATCATGTTACATACATTTCGAGCACGTGCTATCTCAGTCGCTTTGAAGCTGGTTCACAATGTCAAGTCAGTCGACTCTTGGACATTTCGGCTTCAAAAAAATCTTTTTTCACAGAGTGTACATCAATAGAAACTAGAATTCCTGCTTCCTTTCTGTTAAACTACAGTCAGAGCCATAATTGTTGTTCGTTGCCAATTTTTACCGAAAATTATTTAGAATTTCCAAATGTTTAAATTTTAGTGTAAACATATTTTGATGTCACACAAAATTCTATTCTTAACAAAATCTCAGCCTCAGCATTATTCTTAAAAATAATATTCTTAAATTTCCATGATTTTCAGCCTCAATAATATTCTTATTTAAAGTATATTCTTCTAAAAAAAGAGTGTTATGCATATGACATGGCATGATTCTCTGTGTGCCCTTAAATATTTCTTTGACCTTTGACTTTTAGATGTAAATCACTGACATACTTTTCTTACAATTCATTATTTTCTAAATTAGTATTTTTTCCCGGTCCGCATTTTGCAAGTCTGCATTTTGTTGTCAACATTTTGTAGTCAGATGTCGGTCTGCACTTCTTTGCCATCTGCATTTTGTGGCTGCCATCCAGTTCATCTAAATTGTCATTGTTTTATTTCTTTAATTTTTTCGCAGTATTTCGCTTGAATCCCACAATCCAAATTTAAGTAATCTATAGTTTGACTCATACATATTTAACAAAAGTTCCATTATAAAAGAAAGAGCCGGTCGAAAAAGGACACACTTTGAAAAATTTTCACTAAGTTAACTGATTTAAGCGAGCTGTCAACTTCAAGCCAATAAAAATCAAGATGCTGTGAACTGGGGTAAAAGTCATGAGCATGCCGTGTGCAAAGCTGGTTACAAAGCAGTATGGCTGAACATTGTTTTTATCTGATGCGAGAGGATAGAACATGCAGGAGTTTATTTTGCAGCTCAGCTTGGGCACCGTTGTATCAGTTATTTCAATTACAAAGAAAACAATAGTTGACAGTGCAACTTGGAAAACAAGTGAGCAAAGTAAATGTGAGTTTTAGGTCAATGTTTCACTCGCCAGTCGGGCGAACAAACTTTGATTTTCAAGCAAATTCACTTGCCCAAGCCAAGATCTACTCGCCATTGGCGATCAGGCGAGTGGATTCTCGATTCCTGTATTGGTGTAGTAACAAATGTCTTTAATATGTACTATAATACCAAGTACATATTAAATTACATACATTACCATAAATCCATTATATTAATTTTATACTTAACTGTGTAAAAAATAGCCAAATTTAAATAAATCTTAAAAAAGAAATGTTCAGTAAATTTTCAAAGTTCACTGGTAGAGAAGAAAACTTGGTCAGTCATCATGAAATGTTAATAGTAATGTGCTACAGTATATGTACAGTATACCAATCAGATTAAGAAATTGATAGGAAGCCCACAGTTGGAAAATTGATAATAGTTACAATAATCTTTATTAGTGCTCCAAGTTGCTGCCTTACATATATTTTACATTTGTTTATAAAAAATATAATTTAAAAACTAACTGGGTAATCTCTTAATTTCCCTCTGAATAATCCCAACATTACCTGGAATAACAAGTTTTCTGTGTGCATCAATCACCTTGGTTCCACCAGGGGTTATCAGGGATTTTCCAATTTCTCTGTATTGGAAAAAAATGTACAGTACATTTAACCCTTTCCCTGCTAGACCCTGTTTTACATAAAACAAGAATCCCCTAACTTTGAACCAGTTGATGAAACTCTATATAGTGACCACTCATTAAAATAATGTTTGTCTTGAAGAGTAGATTATCACAATGTCCACTGTTTCATAAAATTTAATAGCTGACAATTTTCAAAAAAATGATAATTTATTCTACTTTTGAAAAGTCAGTATAGGAAAAGGGTTAAAGTGTAACTATACAACTTCAGAAGTTCAATTTATATATTAAGCTGTAATTTATAACTTCTCCTTCATAACCACATAATTGCAAGTTTCTTTTGTTGACTACATAATTATTCACTGAACATGCAATTTAAATCACTATTACTACAATACTATATACTAAGCCATCAGGCATGTACATCTGGGTAGTGCTAATTAAGGGTTATGTTTCCTTCAGAAAAGTACGTCTGTTAAGTAGCTAGCAAAAATGTTCAACTTGATGAGTAGCTGGTTAATTTAGCCAGCTGCACATGCCAGATCTATACAGGATAAAATGTTCACAAGAAATCAATTATTATATATTAATTATATTTTAAAAGTCATCATACACTCACTTGATGATGCCACTTTCAATAAAAACATCAGCTTCAAACATCTGGTCCTCATTTACAACAGTCCCACCTTTGATCAATATCCGTTCCTTCTGAGCCTGTGAAATATCAAAATTAATGAAATTTATTTTATTAATAATTTAGTTAAAATACATAATTTTTGACACTAGAGTAATGCTTAGCCCTATTTGATGTTAATTGCTGGCTATATTATTATTAAATGTTATATAACCTGTGGGATTATAGTATAATTATGTGAATGATGATCATCGCAGACGTTAAATAACTACTAGCTGCATTCTGAACAGCAATTGCAACCATGATCATAAAAATTTAATTAATAATTATTTATGACCAAGCTAAGTTAGCACCCATGCTCACGTAAGCACTTGAGCACCTCCCCCTTCAGACAAAAATTCTTGCACAGGGATACTTTTTGAAGAACTATTTGTGACTTTTGTAATGGCAGATACTCTAGATACAATAATTTTCTCATTGATGTGGATCTAGTTCAATCCACTTCAAAAATGCCACAAAAGGTTGTTTTATCAGTGATAATTAAACATTAAATGTTTTTGTCATCAACTGACGTGATCAAATTCTGCCCAAATGCTATTAATGTACAATAGTGGGCAAATGAGAAGAAATGCTTTAAATCCATTTGGTTGCCATGGAAACCACCATAAATGTCATCATAAGTGTTCATTTCTACACTATGTTTGGCTATATGTTATATGATGTCGGCAGGGTTAGGGTTAGGCCTTTGAAGAAATGGTCCAAGAACAACTAGGAATAATTATCAAATGAATATAACAGCTCTAATTTTATTGGCTGTGTGTAGTCAAAAAACAAAATTTGCCTATAATGAGTTTCCATTCTGTAGTTTCCAAATTTTCAGAATATGGCCAAATAGTAAACGGCTGTTTGTATTTTGTCTTTCTCAGCTGAAAAACAAATGGCACTACCATTTACAGATATTTTATTATTTAAACAAAAAAATGTTCTGCTAGAAATCCTAATTATTTAAACAATGACATGAATATTGGCTTTCAAACTGAATTTAAGTTATGTGAAACTCATTCCAATTAAAGTAAAATAATATCTGAGTGATTAGAAATTAGTCAGATACATACTGTAGTTCAACTTAATGAACAACCCAAAAGATGTGAAACAAAATTCACGAATAATGAATCTCATATGTCTTATATAATTGTTAAGTTCTGAATTCTTCGTAGCCAATACATTTTTATACAGAGGCTGAGAATCAACTTGAAAGTTAACTCCACTCTTCAGTTTGGTTTTTAACATATCTTGTTTGAAAGCAGCTGGATGAATTTGATTACAAAACACTCAGTTTCCTGAAATTAAACATGGTTGGTTTATATGTACTGCAACAGTAAGTTGTTTTTGTGGAGAAAACAATTTTTGAATAAAGTTGCATACATGAATTACTGTAAGTGTTAAATAGCTGTGTATTTCTGATATCAAATAAGGAATGTTAGCACAGAACAATGTGATTTCATAGTAGTGTTTAATTTAAAGTTATGCAAACAGTAAAACGCTTATTTATTGATGAAATATCAAGTTATATGGGATATGACTGTGAGTGCATATTATAATTACAAAAATACTGGCATATAATAATTATAAATCTCTTACATTCAAGGGTTTGATTAATATATATGTTAATCTACATCTGTACACCCAAAACTCCATTGACATTGTCACAATTACAGTTATGCTTTTGTGAACTAACTGAATCTAAAAGAATATCAGCAGTAAAACACACCCCTGGATGCTGACAGTATTCCACTTTTTTGAAAGAGGCCTAAGTTATGTCACTGTTAATCAACATATTTGCTAAATAAATGTAATATGTTAAACTTGAACCAAACTTCATTCACACTCTATTAGAAAAACTGAAATAGGAAATCTAACATACCAAAAATCAAATCTCACGCAACAATTAACAAAAGTTTTAAAAAGGGAACTTCTTGAAGAGCAATAAATTATTTACCAATCACTCGACATTGATTAAAACAACAGAGATCTCCTGAGCTGATAAAATGGAATTTGGAACCCTGTGAAAAGCAAGTAATCAAATTATTGCGTAAAACAAGGTCCAGAACAGAAATATAAATACTCTTTAAAACTCTAAAAGGATGTAAAAGCGTGGGTCTAATTTCTGAGCAAATAAATATGGGTAGTTGATAGAAATGCAAATTATAGCTTCTTGGGCGAATTCAAAACAAACGCAAATCAATAATGTAACGAAACGAAATCAAACACCTGTATGTGCTTAAAAGTCACTCACTCAAACGCGAAGCGTGCAAGTTCTAAAAGAGAAATAAATACAATGGCGCCCATTTTCTAGAGATCTGAACGGAGCGGCAGGACGGTCTTTCGGCATTTGGTAGTTTTTCTGTCTCAACGAATTAAAATGCAAAGCACGCCAACATTAACTCAATATACTGATCTGAACAGTGCAAAAATAAGATTTGGATTGTCGACGAACAATTGCACAATGGCAAACAGTAAAGTTCTGCAGTAAGCCCCTTTGTGGTATAGCTGCAATCAACTAAAGGTCAGAAATTGACCAATTTCCTTTTAATACAGTTGGGACGATTTGGTGTCTTGCCCCAAAGAAACAAAGACCAACTTCAACTTGGGCAGTAGGGGAGCTCTGTAAAACGACTGGCCCTGGCATAATACTTTACGGAGTTGAAGAATGATTAAGCTCGATAGAGCAAGTCCAACTTACCATTGCGGACGCCGCCATCAGAATGATTCAAATGAATGCTTCAATAGGATGTCCCAAGAGATAGCTTCTCTTTCTTTGCAGTTTTCCGCCCTGGACAAATCGAATCACTGACTGTTGAATGCAAACGAGAAATCGAATATTTGATATCAAGCGCGCGCGAAAACTACCAGCGTGGCACTGGTACAGCGACAAACAATGACTATGTGGGGAGGGGAGGTGCAAAGAGGGGTTTGTGTGGGGTGGTGTAGGAAATCGCGTCACGCATACAGTGTTTTTTTTTTGGGCAGGATCTGACGTTTGATCGCAAAACCTCGGCCGTAGTTTGGGGTATTGATGAGCACGATAAATTGTCGGGTAGTGTGGGACCGGCCGGGGTATTATTAAGTGAACAGGATAAACTGTTGGGCAGTGTGAGGTGGAACACAATAAATTGTTGGGGATATTATTGAACACTGATAAATTTTCGGGTTGCAGGTGCGGCAAAGGCGGTTCCGGGTACCAACTTTTGAGCCAATTTACATTTTTTTTAAATTTTTTTTTGTGAAAAAAACATTTACGGTATTACGAATTTCACAACAAAGTTTTTCACAACAATTTTTGTTTTATTTATTTTTTGTTCATTTATCTCTGAAAACGCGCCATTTCGCATCTAAGAGAACCTAAATTTCAAAATTTTCCGAGGGGGGCATGTCGTGTCCCCGGATCCTCCGAGTTTGCTCGCGCCTGCGGCTCTCGAGGAATCTTCTCTGTGGCCGCACCAACTCTGGGGACCTTCCGCCGGGACTAATCAAAGAGGAAACTGCATCATTTTGTTTAATATTTATTTACCAACATACCAGTTTGAAAAGAAAAGAGCTAGGTTTGATGGTTTTATATATGGGTTATCTAAATTATTACATAAAACTCTAAAAAGCTACTACACTTGAATGGAAGAAGCTCAGGAGAAAATCACACATTTGAGGTAGGTCGAGTTTATTTCAACAAATATAACAATTTACTACCATTATTAAAGGATCAGTGAATTCCCCATACATTCTCTTATAAACGAATTGTCCATTACGTATTAGCTAAGACCATGCACGTACGTAGCGTTGATGGTACAGACAACTCATAAAGTCGCATCACAAGCTTGGGTAGTCTGTGCTTTTCCCAGTCCCCCCACCCCTTCTTTCTTTCTTCTTTCCCTTCGCTCCACAGCTGTAACAACGGTACATTGGCGCATCATGTGCGCGCGCGTTTATCGCGTGCGTCAGTGTTCCAGGATGTTACTGGCGTTTGTGACGTAAGATAAAAATGTGAAACTCGGAAACTGCCTGGAAATTTTAATTATCAACAAAATAATCTGCGTTTCTAGGACAATTAACCCTGATCCATGGATGAAAATTAGCAGCGAGCGGCAGTCGAAAATCTATTATTAAAACCGGATGAGATGCGACAAGAAAGGGAAAAATTACTCAAGGAATTGGGACAGAGGATCAAGAGCTTTTGAATTGAAAAGGGAATCAAGAGAAATGGCGTCCAGTACATGTGGTAAGAATTTATCACCTACGCGTACAATCTGTTTCATGTCTTGAATTGACCATTCCGGAAGCGGCCTCATGCTCTCATCTCTTGCTCCGTATTTGGAACCCGTCATCTCATCAAACACATTATATTCATTTTTGAAAATATACATACAATTTGTCCTGTTAGTTTATTGTGCTTGAGAACTGTTTATCATATTAAATGCAAATCTCATAATTTTTTTCGAAATAAGATCAGTTTATTCCCCATCCAAAAGAACAAATACTCAAGTCGGTTTTAATAACCTTGGTAAAAAATATCTCACAACAAAGTTATAGTTTTCGGAGAAGCCGTGTCCGCTCTGCCTCCGTCAATTGCTCACCAAACATATTGACCGAGACAGGGCGGGAAATGGTTGTGAAAATAAAAACACCCATGTGAAATTAATCATACAACATTAAAATTTGTATGGCATTATTTACATTCACTCTAAATCTGTGCAAATTTCACGACCTCCTAATGTCACCCGGAATAAAAAATTCCATAATACTGTCCACTATAGCTAAAGTATTGGGTCTGCATATTATCAAAATGACGTGGTTTTTGTCTTTGAGGAACACAAGAGAACTTTTCTCCAAGACAATTAGAGCAACGCCATTTAGTGTCTTGTACATCATAATGGATTCAGAGAGACGCTTCTGAGAGAGGGTCTTCCAATTTAGCTTCAGAGACCTTACAATTATAGTCGCTATGGGGAATTATGTATACTGCTCTGCTTTTCAAATTTTGTCGATAAACTAATCTCTATAGAGTCCCACACAGTTGAACAACATATTCCAAATATGGCTCAACAAGGGAGTTATAGATCATTATTAGCAATGGAATATTAACAAATTCTGCGACACTTCTCATTGCTTTCAGAGCAGCAAGCACCATTTTGATAGCATAAGTTACATGCTAGTCCCAAGTTAGATCTTCATCAATGGTAACCCCGCTACTAATTTAGAGTGCGTCACTCTTTGTATATTCACTTTCTTATTTCCTTTTCTCTTTCGAGAGAAGCGATTAACATAAATTCTGCCATATATTTGTCTTCTATGTTGTGCCTGTGCCTGCTGTGCGTGTGTGTGTTCCCGACCCAGTATTTTAGATTAATTCAATGTGATTTGGCTTCCAAGTCCTTTAATTTTATAGTTATTTTTGAAGCCAAACCCTTTTCCTATTTATCTTATTATTATTGTATCAGTCAGAAAAGGGTAAATAAAAGTTGTTGTTGTTGTTGTTTAAAGATAGTTTTTTAGAGTGCATGCCCTTTCTGATTTGTTCTAGATCCTCATTCAGAAGGTTTTAAATAACAGTAATATCTCTGCTTGCAACCATTATATTTGTGTCATCAGCAAATAAACCTGTCGTTGAATGTTTCAAACAGTTTAAGAAATTATTTATGAACAAAAAAACAGGATCCGGAGGTAGTTACACTCTTTTTATAGGAATACTCTTTGTAAGAGCGTCGAAGTTGAAAATACAACAAAAATTAATAAGATGTTAAGAACATCTGTGAGGTTCAGTATTGAAGGGTAAGGAACTGTATTTCAACATCTAGATACAAGAGTCGAACGACTCGTCGCTAACCTGTAAATCAATGTTCGTGAGAGTGCCTTATATAACCGTGTTGATCCAGGCGTGGTTTGGCTTGTTTTCGGGTTCCGCGAAATTCACTTTGTTCAGAGAAAGTATAATCTTCGTCAACGCTTTGTTTTGGTACTTCAATTTTGACCAGCAAAGAGTCTATTAGAGTTGCTTGACAATATCCGAATGATATTTCGCCATTCCCATCAGCAGAAATGGAGTGTAAACAATAACAAACCACGCCTAGGTGAACACAGTTCTTTAATCAGTTGCTAGTAGGTATACCCCAGACTCGTACATAGCGGAGCGCCAACGGGGAAGGCTGGGAAGAGAAAGAGAAAGGGAAACACACAATTCCTCTCGCGCCTTACTTTCCCTCGCCGACAACTGGGTACGAGTCAGGATATAGCCCCAACTTGCCCACATTACAATGTTAGGAATGTGTAACGTCACATATAACCGCACTCAGACGACTCGCCCCTGTGGACCTATGCCCCACTGGGGGCCACAAGGACTAAGAGAGAGAGAGACGACTCGCCCCTGCGGCCCTATGCCCCACTGGGGGCCACAAGGACTAAGAGAGAGAGAGACGACTCGCCCCTATTCTTTATCAATTATTTAAAATGCCAATTTGTGCGTTACTCCTGCAATCATGCATTGATTCAAGCTTCCTTATGAGCTAGTAACCTTTTTCTTGCAGCCAAAATAACAAGAGTCGATAGGCGTCGTTGGTTAAATTGTCTCTATTTTAGTCATGTCTCTTGTGGCACTCGGTGATCCATCTTTGTAGTTTGAAGCACAAAAATTATGGAATTGCTTACCCAGTTAAATTAGGAACTGTCCAACTCTATATATTTTTAAAAAGTCTTTAAAAGCGCATTTATTCAAGATAGCCTTTGAAAAGTAAATTGTTCTAAATGTATTTATATAATTGGATTTTTATAACTCCATATTAATATACTTATATAGACTTTTGCTATAACCTCGGTTCGCATTATTACATTTTAAATTTTTTAATAATCTTGTATTAGTGTAGATTTTTTGTAATGCGCAGTTGAAACTATTTTACATTGATAATTGCACATAAGTATAATAACTCATTATCATTATCGTTATCGTTATCGTTGTCGTTGTCGTTGTCGTTGTCGTTGTCGTTGTCTTTATCGTTATCGTTGTCGTTATCGTTATCGTTGTCGTTGTCGTTGTCGTTGTCTTTATCGTTATCGTTGTCGTTATCATTATCGTTGTCGTTGTCGTTATCGTTATCGTTGTCGTTGTCGTTGTCGTTGTCTTTATCGTTATCGTTATCGTTATCGTTATCGTTATCGTTGTCGTTATCGTTATCGTTATCATTATCGTTGTCGTTGTCGTTATCGTTATCGTTGTCATTGTCGTTGTCGTTATCATTATCGTTATTCTTATTATTTCTCTCTTTTCAGAAATTTACCAGATCATCGCTTACATGAAGTCAACGGTCATCTGGTTCATACTGCTTCCCTGGAATTTCACGATTTCTGCAGGGCACTGGGCATTCGGTGGTAAGTACTAAGTACAGTACAACATTAGTATAGTAATGGGTGGTGAGTACAGTACAACATTAGTATAGTAATGGGTGGTGAGTACAGTACAACATTAGTATAGCAATGGGTGGTGAGTACAGTACAACATTAGTATAGCAATGGGTGGTGAGAACAGTACAACATTAGTATAGTAATGGGTGGTGAGTACAGTACAACATTAGTATAGTAATGGGTGGTAAAAATATGAAGCTCACTGAAGTCAACATAACCAGGCGCCATAACCAAGACTAGTGACTTGAAGTCAGGAGGGGGGCTTAAAATACATTTTATCAATAATTTTTTACAACTTTGAAAGTTGGGGTTTTCGCTGTTTAGTCTGGAAAAGGGTATTGATTTGGGAGAATTTTGCTGCCATAAAATGTTCTCTCTTTTTCAGTGTACGGTTGTCGCTATTTTGTCTGCAATAAGATAGAAAATTCCCATTCTTGGTCTAGAAAAGGGTCAGGGTTTGAGAGATTGGGAGGTAACCCCCCTCCTCCCCTTCATACCCCCCTCCCCCTATCACCGGGACATCAGCTAAGGCCATATACATCGGCGTAGCCGATGGCTCGTTCGCGCTCAGTCATTTGATCTCGCTGCCACCTGCCCCCCTGAAAATACATTTTATCAATAATTCTTTACAATTTTGAAAGTGGGTATTTTCGCTGTTTTATAGTCTATAAAAGGGTATCGTTTTGGGAGAATTTTGCTCTCATAAAAAGTTCTCTCTTTTTCAGTATACGGTTGTCGCTATTTTGTCTGAAATAAAACAGAAAATTGTCATTCTTAGTCTGGAAAAGGGTCAGGGTTTGAGAGATTAGGCCACATACCCCTACCCAGAATTTGGGCGGGTAACCCTCCCCTCCAACCCCCTACTCCCCCCTCGAAGCCCCCTCCTCCCTCCTCCAATACCCCTTCTCCCCTATCACCGGGAGAGTATACACCAGCGTGGCCGATGGCTCGTTCGCGCTCAGTCATTTGGTCTCGCTGCCCCCTGTGGTGTAGTACATCAAATCCTACTTACCAGCTCGCGCTAATCCTCTCATACCCACCCCCCTCCCCCCCGGCCTCCAACTTTTAGTTATTTGTCACCCTTCATCAAGGCCCCATCGCACAATTATTAGTTTATCATCCTTTTTAGTTTGAAAGCCATGATGAGGGTGGAACGGGAATTCTAATAATTTTTACCAAATCTACTGTAATATGGAGCTTTTGTGTTTCATATTCGAATATATGTAGCACAATAACACAAAAGGGGTGTCCTGAAGAAAACCAGCCTTCTGGTATAGACACAAATATTGCTTCTTTTATAATGTTCACAATTCCCTTTCTTTTTATCCCGATCGAGTAAGGGTTTCGCAAAAGGCAAAGACGTGGAATAGTACTTTGGGCCCTTTCAAATTTGTTTTGGAATGTCTCTATCAGATCTGTCAGTTTTGCATCGATTTAGTGGAGAACTGAACCGCAACTTTGCTACATACACCTGCCTGCAACAGTTAGGGGGAAAAGAGAGTTTATACTGAAAACTCACGATACCGGATTGATTGTGGCAGTCAAAGCGAATAAGTTCGTAGGCAGACTGGTATAACTGAATCGGTTTGCTTTGGCTGCATGTGCAGTGGAGGTTGGCGCTCGTGTAAAAGGGCGACCGAAACCGAAACCGAAGCCAAGGCAGCCCCACCCACTTCTCCTTTGTTCTGCCGTCAGACTTCGTTACATCTTGTGACGGGAACGAGTTTTTAGCTGCAACTAAACTCAACCGTTACGGCTTTCATTGCAAATTCTAGAAATAGCGTAATGGAGGTGTTAGGTAATTCGGGACGGCCTGCATAATGTTTTGTTAAAGGTGTCAGAGTTAGTTTGAGTGAAAGTAGATATGAGCTAAAAATCACCTTCTTGGAGCAGATATCGCACTGGAAAGCATAAATCTGAATGCGCTAGCTTCAAACCGAATCACAAAATATTACATTAAACGGCGAAATAAGCGTTGATATAACAAACGACGTGCCAGATTAAGATACGAGTTAAGTTAAACAGAAGATCAATTTTAGTGCTCTTGACGATACCCCTTTTCTGTTATTGCTGCAGATATATCTAATCAATGAGTCACATTTATGCATGCATGGCCAGGCTGGTTCCATGTAATCGCCTCTGTTGACGGACACAGTTGCGAAAGAAAAATTCGAATAAATATACGAGAAAGATAATTATGACGATCGTAGTTATTATTTAAATAAAAATGATGCTCCGACGAAGGACTAACGCTCGAAACGTCATGATCAGTCTCCTCAGGTGCGCAGCAAGGATTTTTGGCGGGTGGGTGCATTGATAGCCTTTAGCGGACCTATAGTATAATGCAGTCCCTGAGACTGGCTTCCCGTTAACAGTATTTCGTGTGCACTGGGGCTGACCTTTTCTAACGGGGAAGGGTGCATAAGTACTCTGTGTACCCCCCTGGGTATGAGCCTGTTAATTCTTTCCCACCTTACGGCGCGAATAATTGTTTTGTCAATCCTTGGTTGATTTTATTATACGTTTAACCTACCTAACTTTTGGAAAAGCTATTTAATTAAGAATGAAAAAAATGGATAGCGACGGGGCGGGTATGATATACCAGTAATACTTCTCATGGGACCTAACAAAGAAATATTTTTATTTTTAGATTTTCATCAAGAAGAGCGTAAAATATTTGAAGAAACAAATCTATCAAGAACAAATTTAATCACGACGCTTGAAAACCGTATCGTTTTTCTGGAACACCTTCTACAACACAAACAATGGGAAACTGACGCACAACACAGTCTAAATCGAAACCTCACAAAAATGATCGCCGAGGATAACTTTGATTTGGCAAGTAAGACTAATAGTGGATATAGGAACCTTGAAGCTAAACTGATTAGAATGGAGGAAAACCTAAGAAAAGAAACTTCGATAATTAGGAAGAAGATAGAACGTTTGGCAGCGCGTTTTGACGAACACTTTGTGGATACGAAAAAGCAGATTGCAATGCTTGGGATAGCAGTTGCGAGAGGTCAACATCAGACGCCTTGTGGCAAGCCTAATGGCAATGCTGAAACTGCATTTTCTTGTAAAAATACATCAAAGGACCATAACAGCAGTTCCCATGAAGAAAACCAGACTGTGGCTAGTAAGGAAAGAACTGACCATAGTACTGAAAGAACCCTCTTATCAAGAACCAAGGGACTTTTCTGGGCATTAATTTGGTTTACCAAAATTTTACTTGGATGTGCCATGGTCCTTTTCACGATATCGGTGATGTTGTTTAAGCCACTGGACAAAGTTGGAGATGAAATTATAGCATCTTTACCAATTAACACGATAGCATTAATTTTCACAGACTTCTTGTCTTGGCTGTTTCATTCCGTTGCATAGTTCACAATAAAGTGTTGTCGACTGATGTTAAGATAATAACTGTTCTGTTAGAGTCTTAATACATTGCAAAGTTTTGTTTCGAAGATACATATATCGCAAGCCTGTTATAAATCAATCATCTAGTTCACTGCAAAAGACACTGAGAAGCGTGATATGGTTTGCATGCACAGCCTTTGAAACTGCCCAGTACACTAAAAAAAAGACTTGAGGTTCATTCCTAAGAGTAGAAAGCCTTCAGTATTTTCAGATAAAAGACAAGAATTTGGTTTCTAAGATCGTTCGATTGAGAATTTATTATAGACTGAAAAAGTTTGTGATACAGTTGCGTGGCCTCAATGAGTGTCATTCCATATTGAATGAGATCGGACTAACGCGAACTTGCAGCGCCACCGCGTCAGCCATCAGTAATAGTTATCGCAATAAGATAAGTTACCAGGAATTAACTTTAAATCTGCAACCAAATTTTCCTGGCATCACTTCGATAGTTTCTTTGATATGCAATACCCCCACTCCAC